>QRFJ01004236.1:0-117391 GCA_006176705.1 Cocos nucifera | reverse complement strand
TTGCACCTAATTCATGCCCAATCCTCTTAGGCATAGAGATGAGAGAGAGAAGACCAAATGTGGCATGGAGAAGGAGAGAGAGGGGCTATGTGGCATGGGCTAAGGTAGAAGCTCTTTTAATCTAGGTGCAGATAGGATTTTTATAGATTCTACTGTGCCATGCAGTGCCACATCATCCTGGCCAGTCATGGCTCTTTACGCAATCAAATCTAAATTTGATTGATGGGATGACATCATCTGATCTAATCAGATTAGAGTCGCTCAAAACTCTCCTTAGATGGTACCAAGACTAATCAAACAGGACTCATTGGCGCCATCTAGGTTGATTTCCTGAAGCAACTTGAGTCCCATCTGTATGGGACTCCAATCCTTATCCACATGGGGCGCACGCCACCCTTGGTGTGCGCCCTTTATCTATCTATCTTTTAGTAGGGGGATAAGGGTTAAAGTTATCTCCTATGGGTGCATGACATATGGGCAGATGTCTAAGTGTCAAAGATCAATATTTGACCAAAGTACAAGGGCAAGATTTAGCAGATAACGAAAAATGGCAAGTGTTGTCTCAAATTTATCTCATAAATTAAGACAACCTTTTTCTGACTTAGATAAGCTCTAGTTAGACCAAGTAAAGGTTCCTGAGTGAGCCCAAACACATTTGGCTTAGTCGAGATAAGCTTTAATGATTGTTAAAGGAGAACATTAGGCTCAATCGTATGCTAGCATGATTTTTTTGAACCTAATTAAATCTTATTCAAATCAATTAAACTGGGTTAGTCCAATTGATGATATCCAAATCCAAATGCTTGTTTGTGGGATTCAGTTAGGTTCAGTTTCGTATGGTAATGGGATATGTCGTGATCTCTATCATTGACAACATCGAAATACCTTTCGATGGATCAAAACTTTTCTGATTCAGACAACTAGTATGATCGATCATCCAAATCATTCTAATTACTTTTAAAATCCATCAGTGACATCTAGCAGCATATGATGGCAATCCATCAGAACTGAAAAAGAATCTCTCGATGCAGTTATCTGTGTGATTAAGTTTCTCTATCTTGAGTCCCGATCGGATTAGGGTTAAGGTGATCTCGTCAAACCCTAATATCCATCATATAAATTAATCATTCGATTCAAGTCCAATGTGAAAACCCTAATAGAAACTTTTTCTATTATTTCACTCTGCCATGGCCATGGGCTTATGGACTTGATTCTCATGATGATCATAGGACTGCTCTTCATCTACCGAAGTAGATAGATCTCCTATTGGTGCAATCCAATTCCTACAATGAATATGCTATAGCCAATATACACCTTCGGATTCTGAATGTCTAGAAGATTGAGTTATGGTGTAGTCAAACTATAACACCCTCAAGGTAAACTATCGATGCACCTCAGGTCAAAGAATCAAACACACCACTGCAGCTTCGAGCCAGTCATTGATGAGAGGGTAGACTTTCTGATGACTGCTCGAGGTGGTCATGCTTAGTGCCCTCGTTCTCTAACGAGTATCTATACTCTCACTTTGATATCTCTATACCATAGACTCAAGACTCATCTATCCTAAAGAAACGATCGTACACCAACCTTTCAGATTAATCACTATTCTTATGATGATCCTACGGTTTGGAGCATTTTATGAGTTAATAATGAAAATTCATTTCTTAAATTTTTAACTCTTGAAAATATGAACTATCATTACTGTTGGTGCAGAATTTGATTGATGCTGGATCGAGCTAGAGTTGAGGAAGAAGAGATCACCGTTGGTGACCTATAAAATAAAGTTTCATTCGAAGTTGATGGTGGTGGCTCCGACAGGATCCTCCGACGATCAAGTCAGCTTTTCTGGCCAACAGAAGTAGAGTGCTCAGGCAAGAATTCAACAGAGTTTTGGAAAGAAGAAGTGAGCTTAGAGAAAACGTATTTGGAGGATCCCTTTTTATAGATAGAGCCTATATTAGACTAATAGTGATGATTGTAATCATTCAATAGTGGGCAGCTCGGGGCCACATGAAGATTGTTATGGAGAGAGGTGTCCGTTGTCATGATATGGTCGTTCATTGAGATTTAATAGTCGAAGTTCGGAGGAAGCAGGCATTGGTTGGTGAAGAGCATTGACATATATAAATTTCAGAGGAGTTCGGACTTCTAAAGGAAATATGGCTAGAGGGGATCATTCGAAAGAAATGCTAGTTGAAATCTGGAAGCAATTCATTGGAGGAATCCAGATGGAGTTTGACTGATGGAGAAGTTCAGGAGGAATCCGACTGGCACAAAAGTTCGATCAAAGGAAAAATTTGAAAGGAGTTTGGCTCCTGTAGGCATCCGACTGCAGGAGAGATCCGGAAGGAGTTTGGCTCCTGGAGGAATCCGACTGGTGGAGAAGTTTGGCTCCTTGAGAGACTTGACTGAAGAAAAAATTTGGAAGAAGTTTAGCTCCTATAGGGATCCAACTGAAGGAGAGATCTGGAAGGAGTTTAGCTCCTGAAAGAATCCAACTACTGAAGAAATTTGGAAGGAGTTTGGCTTCTGTAGAAATCCGATTGAAGGAGAAGTTCGAAAGGAGTTCGGCCCCTGAAGGAATTCGACTGAAGGAGAAGTCTAGAAGGAGTTTGGCTCTTGGAGGCACTGGATTAAAAGAGAAATTTGAAAGAAGTTTGGCTCCTATAGAAATCCGACTGAAGGAGAAATTTAGATGGAGTTTGACTCCTAGAGGAGTTCAGCTACTGAAGGAGTTCGGCTACTGAACGAGTTCAGCCATTGGAGGAGATTGATTAGAGTTTGACCGTTGGAGGAAGAATTCTGGATTGAAGCTCTTCCATGATTACCGATTGCATTAGGCGAAGCATCGAGATGGACTTCGGTGGGAGCGGGATTTATCTCCAACAATAGTTTTCCTACTCTCGAGTTTGAAATTTGAAGGAAGGGAGTACAAGAAAGGCAACTGCGGAAATCCACTTACGGGCTTTGCACTAGTTCAGGTTAAAGCTCGACGAAGATCTTATCTCTAGTCGAGGTTGAAGGAGATCTTATCTTCTATTGACGTAGTCTTTAAAGCTCAAGGAAGATCTTATCTCCAGCCGAGGTCGAAGGAGATCTTATCTTTTATTGACATAGATGTTAAAGCTCAGGAAAGATCTTATCTCCAGCCAAGGTTGAAGGAGATCTTATCTCCTGTTGATGTAGACTTTGAAGCTCGAGGGAGATCTTATCTCCAACCGAGGTTGAAGAAGATCTTATCTTCTATTGACGTAGACTTTGAAGCTTGGAGGAGATCTTATCTCCAGCCGAGGTTGAAGGAGATCTTATCTCCTGTTGATGTAGATGTTGAAGCTCGGGGAGATCTTATCTTCAGCCGAGGTTGAAGGAGATCTTATCTCCTGTTTGACGTTACCTTTGAAGTTTAGGGGAGATCTTATCTCTAGTTGAGTTGGAGGAGATCTTATCTCCTATTGATGTAGACATTGAAGCTCGAGAGAGATCTTACTCCAGTCGAGATTGAAGAAGATCTTATTCTGTTGACGTTGACTTTGAGCTCGGAGAGATTTTATCTCCAGTCGAGGTTGAAGGAGTCTTTCTCCTTTTGACATAGACGTTGAAGCTCGAGAGAGATCTTATCTCCAGTCGGTTAAGAGATCTTATCTCCCATGATGTTGACTTTGAAAGCTCAGAGGAGATCTATCTCCAGGTCGAGGTTGAGGAGATCTTATCTTCTATTGATGTAGACATTAAACTCGAGGGAGATCTTATTCCAATCGAGGTTGAAGGAGATCTTATCTCCTATTGACGTAGATGTTGAAGCTCAGGGAGGATGTTATCCCTAGCTGAGGTTGAAGGAGATCTTATCTTCTATTGAGTTAAATTTGAGGCTCGGGGAGATTCTTATCTCTAGCCGAGGTTGAAGAGATCTATCTCCTATTGACAATACTTTGAGCTCATGGGAGATCTTATCTCTAGCTGAGGTTGAAGAAAATCTTAACTCCTGTTTGCTAGACGTTGAAGCTCAGAGGGAGATCTTTTCTTCAATCGAGGTTGAAGGAGATCTTATCTCCTATTGATGTTGACTTGAAGCTTGGGGGAGATTCTTATCGCCAATCGAGGTGAAGGAGATCTATCTCCTGTTGACATAGATGTTGAAGCTTGAGGGGATTATCTGCAACTGAGATTGAAGGAGATCTTTTTCCTATTGACATAGATTTGAACTCGAGGAGATCTTATTTCAGCTGGGTTGAAGGAGATTTTATCTCCTATTGACATAGACATTGAAGCTCGGAGGGATCTTATCTCTAGCTAAGGTTGAAGGAGATCTTATCTCTTGTTGACGTTGACTTTGAAGCTCGAGGGAGATCTTATCTCCAACCAAGATTGAAGGAGATCTATCTTCTGTTGATGTAGATGTTGAAAACTCGGAGAAGCTCTTACTTCCAGTCAGGTTGAGAGTCTTATCTCTGTTTGTAGATGTTGAAACTCGGGGGAGATCTTATTCCATCGAGGTTAAAGGACTCTTATCTCCTATAACGTAGACTTTAAAGTCGAGAAGATCTTATCTCTTATCTTCTGTTGATTGTAGAACATTGAAGCTGATAGTGCTAATTATAGTATGGCAGTGCACCGTCGTCAAATAATAAAAGTGAATAGTAGAGTATCATCCTAGAGGATTGGAAAATAGTATCGAAAAAGCTCTGTTCCTATGCTTTATTTAGAAGATCAATTTATGAGAAAAAAAATTAAAAATAATAAAAAAATAATGTTTTTTTTAAAAATAGAGAGAAGTGTAAATTAATTTGGATTTTTAACTCAAGAGTATGGATTACAAGGCAATCAGTTCACCAACTCAGTCGATACAATATTTCAATTTTAGTTAGTTTTTTATTGACGGTGCATTCCTAATTTATTCCTATCTGGTCCAAGCATAGAAACTATAATATAATTCCTTCGTCCAGTGTATTAAATAATATTATGCATTAAGTTTGTGAAACCCTCTAATTAAAATACACTGCGTCCAAAGCGCACTAAAATTTATGCATTATGATTCATTGATTCATAATACAAGGTATATAATCAAGAAGCATAACATAGATGTACTTGGTCGTAACATCTATGTTATCAGATAAGATAGCTGTAATCTAAAAAGCATTAAGACAATAATACTTTGAATAAATTTAATATCACTTGAATATTGCATAATAGAAGTGGCTCACCTTAGCCTAGTAAAAAAATTTGTTCATGATAAATTCAAAAATAGCGAATAAAAATAAAAGCATAGAGAAAATTAGACTGTTTGATTGCTGAAATTGATATCCGTTCTTGGCGTGGAGAACTTGGTGAGAAGTGCTCTTGATTGAGTCTTGATTGTCAAAAGAAATAAAACCTTTTTTTTCTTTTTCACAATATCTATTCTCTGTTTCTTTTTTTTTTTGCTTTTTTTATTTTCTAAACTCTCTCCCTTTTTCTTTTTCTTTTTCTCTGACTTCCCTTTTTTTTACGCTAAGTGGTTTTTATAGGTTAAGGGTGATTTCCCCAAAATCCTTTAGAAATTAGGTTTAAGATTCTAAAACCTCAAATTGGATCTGGATAATTCTGCCTGTTATGTTGATCAAACGTCAAAAACCACTTAAAAACCCCTTAAATAATCCAGATCAAGTTGGATCATCAGCCGTTGGATAACATTAGATGAATCTGGGCCATCAATCATGTAGAAAGAGGCTCTGATTTTAGATTGGGATGAATTCTCAGTCGTTGGATCCGATCGGACAGCTGCGAATGCCCATCAGCGCCTTCATTTTCGAGTCGGATCAAGTTTAGTGAAAGCCGCCCGTTGGATCAACAAAATTCCAAAATTGCCCTCTATAGACCATCGCGAGCCTGGTGTTGCATGGACCGCCGCGTTCTTCAGCCAATCGGAGCATTTTCCTAATGTGAAATTCGAATGCCCTCCTGTTGGTCCCGACCTAAAAAATGCTGAGCATCCTGACGTCAGCATTGCGTCGATGGGTTCTACTATTGCGATCGATGGGCCGAACTGCTGAACCGATTTCCTGAACCGTTTGAAATCGAAACCAATTTTTTTTTTTATTTAATTTCGGGCTCGTTTGAAGTCTATTTTGCCTGAAATTTATTTCATCTGAACCAAAAAATAAGATCTTCACATTGGTGGCTTCTTTCCTACATAAATTAATAAAGTATCAATTTTAAAAAAATAAATTAATTTATTTTATAATTTATACTTTTTAGTAATTTTTACCACCTATCACCCCCCCAACTTTGTCATTGCTAGTCCCTTAGCAATGTTTTTGTTTAATACGATGTTTCAATAAGATTATCTATCAAAAGATAAAATCTAGGGACTAAAGGTGAAAAATTTAGAAAATACCTGTAACTAAGCATTGAGCTTCAGAAGCAAATTTTCAGTCAAATACATTAAAAACTTTCTTAGAGTACATCAAAGATCTACAGTACTTGTGTTCGTGATGACTAACTTTAGCATTTTTATTAATTAAAGACAAAAGTATCTTCTTCTTATCACCTATTTTGGTCAATTTTCTATACATTCTCAATTTTATACTCATGAATTAAGGTAGCTTTCACACTGCCTTTCTCTTTTTTTTATTTTTTTATTTTTACTGTGCTGAGCATCCTGGCCTTCCCTTCATTATTCTACATGAATTTTCATACTTGACCTAGGTACAGAGACCCAATTACTAGGCTTTGGGCAATCCACATATACTCTATCTTTTGCACTTTATTTTTAGGCAGGTAGCTCTTTCCTTAAATTCAAATTTCTTTGATTAGAATGTATATTAATTATCAATTTTTAGTAATAATTGAATCTCCAGTTGGTCTTATAATCAATACCTACTTTGCCTTGTTAGTGTGCAGTGCAATTAGAAGTGCTAATAATCTTTTAATGACCTAAGTAGGCTGCTAAAAGTTGACCAACTAATCTACTTCTTTAACTTAATTACATTCATTAGCAAATAATTCTATTTTTATCACTTACCAGTCTATCTTGCTCAAGATTTTCTTCTTGACACATGATTTTTTTTTTTTTTTAACTTATTCTACATTGTCTTACAAAGAGAAAAAAATAAAGGATGCAATAAGAAGATAGGAAGGAATACACCTGATTTGGTTCAGTTTGGTTCTTTGGAGCTTTTAAAATTTTTGCTTGAGTTCTCATTTTTGTCTGCAAAATTGAAAATACACAACCAAAGCTTAGTAAAAGAGTACACCATAGATTACTAAAAAATAAAAGAAAAAAAAAATGATCAAAAAAAAAGAAAAGAAAAAACCTATCTAGTAGTTCTGATTTTATAGTTTTCAGCTTGAACTTTCTTTGAATTCTAAAGTGGATCAATCTGGTGCCACTTCAATTGGAATACTTTCATGTTTGATAGAGTCCCTCTTTCAATTTGATATTGCTCGCTTTTATAGTCTCAAACCTATTTTCTATAGAATTCTCATATAATTGAATTGTCAATAATATCAATTAGAAAACAAGTTTGATTGTCATCAGGATGTTTAGTATCTTTGAAGCACATATTAAAAGTAACTTTCATCTTAGACTTCCAAGAATTAATTTTTCCTTGTTGAACATCTATTAAAGCTCCTCCAGTAGCTAAAAAGGGTCTCCTAAAAATAAGGGATACATCATAATCTTCTTTCATATCAAGAACAATAAAATCAATAGGAAAAATAAACTTGTTTACCCTTTACCAAGACATCCTCCACTATACCTCTTGGATATTTAATGGATCTGTCAGCTAATTGAAGAGTAATAGTGGTAGGCTTTGGTTCTCCTAGACCAAGCTTCCTGAAAATAGAAAAAGGCATGAGATTAATGCTTGCTCCTAAATCACATAAAACTTTATCAAAACAACAATCACCAATAATGCAGGGATAGTAAAAACTCCTGGATCTTTTAACTTCTGTGGTAATTTATTTTGAAGTATTGCTGAAGCATTCTTCATTCAAATTTATTCTCTCATGCTCCTTCAGCTTTTTCTTATTGTTAAGATTTCTTTGAGAAACTTGCATACCTGGGCATTTGAGTGATAACATCTACAAAAGAATATTAATATGTAAATTATATTTAAATTTTTGAAAAAAAGTTAGAAAATTCCTTATCTGGATGCTATTTGTCTTTCTGGAATGTAGTGGCGGCACGTAGGGCTTCACATTTAGATCGAAAAATCGGTTATATACCTGGAGACCATCCATCTGCTGGTGTTTTGGTGGACTGATGAATTTTAGTTGATGGTTTCTTATTTCATAGTTGGCTCTTCAGTCTCTTCTTCTGATGTGGCTCCTTAAGCTTTGTACCGACTTTCTTAGGATGATAGCATTGACTTGCTCCCTTGGATTTGTCTCCAAATTGCTTGGCAAGGATCCTTGAGGTCTCTTCAAGAGATTATCTTAAGCCATTTGACCTATTTGCATCTCCAAGTTTCGAATTGCTACTGCTTGGTCCTGCCTAAGTTTGGCTTTCCAAATTTTTTTATAGTTGCTTCTTGGTTTTGCAAAAATTTGACCATCAGCTCTTCCATGTTGGACTTCTTTTCAGGTACTTGAAATCCGAGGGTGGCTGTTGTGTGCATTTTGATTGCTCCATGAGAAATTTGGATGTTGCCTCCACCCTTGATTTGTATATGTTGGAGTAGGGATTATTTTGTTGCCGATCTGAAAAAATTACCAATATAATTAGCTGTATTCAGTTGCTTTTAGCAAAAAGGATTACCTATCTGGTAAGTTGCTCGTATCATGTCCTCCTCCACATAGGTCACAAGTATTGCTCTGAACATGCATAGCTGTTTCCCTTCAAGTTGTTGACTTTGGCTCTAAGGGCTACAATTTTCAGCTAGTAAGGTTGGCATGCAATCTACTCCCTGCACAGCTGCTAGTCTTTTCGGTATCATGCATTCTGTTTGCCATTGATAGCTATTTGATGCCATCTCATCGATCAGATCAAAAGCTTCTTCCTTCATTTTTTGGTTAATGAGTTTCCTCCTGCTACTGCATCAATCATAGAACGATTAGTAGGAGATAAACCATTATAGAAAGTTTATACCTAAAGCCATACATGTGTAGTTGATGATGTGGACATCTCCTCAAGCAGTTTCCTTGAAATGCTCCCAAGCCTCATATAGTGTCTCCATGTCCATCTGCACAAAAGAAGTGATATCATTGCGTATCTTGGTAGTTCTTGGAAGGTGGAAAGTACTTGGCTAGAAATTTTTGGGCTAGGACATTCAAGTTGTGATAGAAACCTGTAGGAAGAGAATGAAGCCAACTTTTAGCTTTGTCCCATAAAGAAAAAGAAAATAATCTTAATCTAATAGCATCATCCGACACTCCATTAATTTTAAAAGTATCACAAAGTTCAAGAAAATTAGAAATATGGGCATTCGGATCATCATGCATGTGTCCACTGAATTGGACAGTTGATTGAATCATCTGGATCATCGTTGGTTTTATTTCAAAGTTGTTTGCTCGCACTGGCGGTCTCCTGATGCTCGAAGTTGCATTAACTACAGATGGTGTGATGTAATCATTTCATGGATGATGTATTGGTCGAATAGCTTCATGCTGTCCTTCGGTCGCCATATCCAATCCTATATTGATGTCATTAGGATCTTCAGTTGTCATGTTTCTTTCTTATTGTAGTCTTCTAATGGTCCTTTCAATTTCTGGATCTAAAGGTAGTAAGTTACTATGTCCAGTACGTATCATGCAATGAATTTTTTTTTTTAAAATAATAAAAATTAAAAATAAATTTCTAAAGTAAAGCTAGGATCAAAATTTCAATATTATTTTAGACACAATCTCCGGCAACGATGCCAAAAACTTGATGCATGCTAATTTATAGCTATGGCAAGTGCACCAATCGATCAAGTAATAAAGTGAATGAGTAGAGTATCGTCCCTAGAGGATTGGAAAACAAGTACTGAAAAGCTCTTTCCTATGCTTTATTTAGAAGATCGATTTATGAGAATAAAAAATTAAAGAATAAAATAAAAAAATAATTAAAAATTTTTAAGAAAATAGGGAGAGTGTAAATTATTAGGGTTTTAAATTCAAGAGCAATGGATTACTAAGACAATCGGTTCACCAACTCTATCAATACAACATTCAAATTTTTAGATTAATTTTATTTCATGTGACGGTAGAGTCTCCTAATTTATTCACTACCCTTTGGTCCAGGCATAGCAAAACTATCAATATTTATTAATTATCCTTTGGTCTAGGTATAATTTAGATAAATATTAATGCATTAAGTTTTGTGAAATCCTCTAATTAAAATACACTGCGTCCAAAGCGCACTAAAATTCTTGCATGCATATGAATTCTAATTTGATTCATAATACAAGGTATATAATCAAGAAGCAATAACATAGATGTACTTGGTCCATAACATCTATGTTCATCAAATCAATTAGAAGATGGTCAGCAATCTAAAAGCATTAAGATTAGATTTATATACTCCTCATGAATAAAATTTAAAAATAATCACACTGAATATTGCATCAAAAGAGTGGCTACACCTTAGCCTTGGTAAAATAAAATTTAGTTCATGATAACAAATTCAAAAACAGCGAATAAAATAAAAAGCATAGAAAAATTAGACTGTTTGATTGCTGAAATTGACTATCAGTTGCTCTTGGCATGGAGAACTTGGTGAAGAAGAAGATTCTCCTTGATCGATGTCTTGATTATTGAAAGAAATCAAAAATTCTTTTTTTTTTTCATAAATCACTCTTCTCTTTCTCTGATTCTTCATTTTTTCTTTTTGTTTTTCTTTATTTCTCTAACTCTCTCCCTTTTTCTCTTTTTCTCTTTCTCTCTGACTTCCCTTCTCTTTTTTTTACGGCAACAGTAGGTTTTTATAGGTTAAGAGATTGATTTCCCCCCAAAATCCTTTAGAAATTAGATTTAAGACTCTCAAAACAACTCAAATTAGGATCTGGATAATTCTGTCCATTAGATGTTGATCAAATGGTCCAAAAACCACTTAAAAACCCCTTAAAATAACCCAGATCAAGTTGGATTTCATATCAGCCATTGGATCAACCGTTAGATTGAATCTGGGCCATCCAATCACGTAGAAAGAGGCCTTCTGATTTTTAGTTTAAGGTCAGGATGAATCTCAGCTGTTGGATCTCAATCGAAAGCTACGGATGTCGTCCATCAATGCCATCATTTCGACCGTCCGATCAAGTTTCAGTGAAAGCCCCCCGTTGGATCAGACAAAATTCTCAAATTGCCCTCTGTAGACCATGCGCGAGCCCGATATTGCATGGACCACCGCATTCTTCAGTCAATTGGAGCGCTTTTCCTGATGTAAAATTCCCAAAATGCCCTCCTATTGGTCCACCGTGCGCTGTGAAAAATGCTGACATCAACATTGCATCGGTGGGTTGGTCTGCTGTTGCGATCGAACCGGGCCAAACCGCTGAACTGGTTTGAACCAAACCATTTTTTTTTTTTTTTCAAAATTTAATTTCGGGCTCGTCTGAAATTTATTTTGCCTGAAATTTGTTTCATCTAAACCAAAAAAATAAGATCTTCACATTGGTGGCCTTCTTTCCTACATAAGATTAATAAAAATATCAATTTCTAAAAAAATAGATTAATTTATTTTATAATTTAATACTTTTATTAGTATATTTTTATCACTTATCAAAGCTCAGAGAAGATCTTATCTCCAATTGAGGTTGAATGGGATCTTATCTCCTATTGATGTAGACGTTGAAGCTCGGGAGGGATCTTATCTCCAGTCAAGGTTGAAGGAGATCTTATCTTCTATTGATGTTGACTTTGAAGCTTGAGGAAGATCTTATCTCTAGCCGAGGTTGAAGGAGATCTTATCTTCTATTGACGTAGACTTTGAAGCTCAGGAGAGATCTTATCTCCAGTCGAGGTTGAAGAAGATCCTATCTCCTATTGACATAGAAGCTCAAAAGAGATCTTATCTCCAGTCGAGGTTGAAGGCCTTCGACTTGCTCATATTAGGATGAGGTTCTCCTCCTATTCCCAATAGGACCAACTATTGATTGCTTCTTTCCTATCATCACATAGCTTTTGCACCAAGAAATAATAATGCTGAAATGGAGGAGTTTTATTGAAGAAAAAATACTTGTAGTATATCCTCAGATTTTCTAAATTCAAAGATCATGGGAGCGTTGTTCCTTCGAGCTCCTTCAGGCGATAAGTTTCATGCCGGACGATCTCCTCTATTTCATACCAGCCTTCCCGATCTGGGGAAAGATTTCCCTAACTTTGAGGTTGAGAGATGGCGGCTCATCGAAGCACTAAGTCCCCCAGAGATAGGATTGATGATGTCTAACGGTGGCCGATCTCCTTGTTGTTCCTTCCTTATTGGTGGTTCTGGCTATGACAGTGCCCTTGGCCGATCTTCTCTTGCTTCAGATCAACATTTGAGGAATCAACCCAATCGATCTCTCCTGATGAGCTCCTTAATTTCATCTTAGAGCTGAATGCATTCTTCAGTATCGTGGCCGTAGTCACGATGGCAGAGATAGTACTTGCTTCAATCATGCTTATTTGGAGAAGATCATAATTCTTATGGTCTTGGTAGCTTATTCTTAATTTCCATCAAAACCTGACTTTTAGGAGCATTAAGGAGGGTGTAATTGCAGAACCTTCCGAGGGGAGGACTTCTTCGTGCCCTTCTGTCGGAGCTTCTTTGATGACGAGCTCGAGGAGGAGTTCGGACTCGCTTGCACTCAGAGAGAGTCCATGAGCACAGCCGAACTTCATTCAATCATCCATTAGCTGTAGATTTATTAGACTCGCCCGCCTGCCACTTTCCTATGGCTTCTTCATCCTTCAACTTGAAGGCTTCTTTCGCACAAGCATATCTCTCGACCCGAGCTAGTAGATCGGTAAAGTCCCTAGGATACCTTTTCTTCAAGGAGAATAACAAATCATTCTTTTGAAGGCCGCCCTTGAGTGCGGTCATTGCAATAGACTGGTCCAGGTTTTGGACCTCCAATGCAGCAGCATTAAATCGGGTGATATAAGTCCGAATGGATTCCTCCTCCTTCTGCTTGACATTCATCAAAAAATTCAAACTTGATGTGAACGTCGGCTGCTGATGAAGTGAGCCGCAAACTGATGGCTCATCTGGTCAAAGGAGAAGATCGTACCTGACTTCAATGTTAAGTACCAATTTTTTGCTGCTCCCTTTAAGGTAGATGGAAAAGCTCGACATAATATGGTGTCTGATGCGCCATGGAGCAGCATCATAGTTTGGAAGGCTTTTAGATGATTGACCGGATCAGAGATTTCATCATAGCTTTCAAGTTGGAAAAGCTTGAAGTTCGATGGAATAGGCTCTTGCATAATTCGGGGAGAAAAAGAGGGATCGGTGCAGACGTCGTCATGGAGAGTCAGGATAACGTGGTAGAGTTTTTTAATCCGTCGATCCATCTCCCATAGTTTATGATCGAGGATGTCATCTCGATCGTTGATCTTGGATGGCTTTCGACTGTAGATGGAAAAGGTCTCTTCTAGAGGAGAATCATGATCTGAACATGGATCCTCTGCTCTCTATTTTCCCTTTCCAAGGGCAATGGGTATGCTAGAACAAATGCTCTCCCTTAGGATCGGTTTTTGACATTCTGATGGCAGGTTTCCTAGAAGAATTACTGTCGGAGGCTACCACATGGCCTACACCATTTCAGTGAGACCCTGAACCCACTGCATCAGTAGGTTAAACTATTCTAGATCTACCATGGCCGTCGGTGGAGGTGGTGGTTGAAGCACCGACGATGGAGTAGGAATAGATGGATCTGGCTTAGACCTAATGGTAGAAGCGGTAGATCTTTGGGTAGTCGCCATCTTTAGAGGTATTTCTTGGGATCAAGGAAAAGGATGGAGATGAACCTTGAAGAAGAAGATCGGTAGGGTCGATTAAGTACTTCTTTAAGAATAAGGGTACCTCAGGAACAGAGGTTCCTTCCTCTAGCGTCAATTCTGTTGGTGCAAAATTTGGTTGATGTCGGATCAAGTTGGAGTTAAGGATGAAGAGGTTGCCGTCGGTGACCTACAAAATAAAGTTCCACCCCGAGTCAGTGGTGGTGGCTCTGGCAGGATCCTCCGACGATCAAGTCAGCTCTTCTGGCCAACAAAAATGTAGTGCTCAGGCAAGAATTCAGTAGAGTTTCAAGAAGAAAAAGTGAGCTTAGAGAAAATGTATCTGGAGGATCCCTTTTTATAGATGGAGCCTGTAGCAGACTAATAGTGATGGTTGTAACCATCCGATGGTGGGCTACTCGGAGCCACATGAAGTTTGTTATGGAGAGAGATGTCCATTATCGTGATGTGGTTGTTTGTTGAGATTTAATAGTCAAAGTTTGGAGGAAGCAAGCATTGGTTGGTGAAGAGCATTGACATACATCAATTCTAGAGGAGTTCAAAATTCTAAAGGGAATACGGCTAGAGGGGATCATCCGAAAGGATTGCTAGTTGAAATCTAGAAGCAATCCACTAGAGGAATCCAGATGGAATTCGACTGATGGAGAAGTTCAGGAGGAATCTGACTGGTGCAGAAGTTCAACTAAAGGAGAAATTCGAAGAAGTTTGGCTCCTGTAGGCATCCGACTAAAGGAGAGATCTGGAAGGAGTTCGGCTTCTGGAGGAATCCGACTGGTAGAAAAGTCTGGAAGGAGTTCGGCTCCTTTAGAAAATAGTGCAGAATGCAAAACCTAATAAAAACCTAGTGCTCGATACCAAATCTGATGTGGGATGGATATGTGGATGAAGATGCAACTAACTTTTTAATATTTTTTTATTTCTTTTTAGCAATCAAAATGATAAATAGAAGCAAATCTAATAAGATCTAAATTTTTAAGGAAGAAAAGTATTGATTAAAGCAAGTAGATCTTCCTAGCATGTATAGCTGTCCCTTTCAAATTTTTAAGAATGTAGGATCGAAGATGATTGAAAAATCTCCTTCTTAATTAGGCTTCACAATTTAGATTCAGATCTAAAAAAATTTTACTTACCAACAATAACCATCTCCTCAACAAATTGCGAAGAATCCACTCAGATGATCACTTGATTCGATCTTAGAGAAGTTAGGTTGTTGTAGGCGGTTGCGATCCCTATCCATGGAAGAACTTTATGAATTTAGAATCAAGGCACCTTCAAGAATTACTTCGGATCGATATCTTGGATAGTGGATGGTGTGTGGAGGGGTGGTGGTTTTGATCTTGGTGTAGGGATGAGTTCAGGTGCAGAGAGAAAATCTAAGAAGAAGAGAGGAAGAAACCAAGAGGGAGAAGAGAATCTCTAGATTGGAGAAGAAAAGCAACAACTTTATCTTTTTTCATTCATTCATTCCATTAAGAGTTCTAATACAGGTATTTATAGATAAAATAACAAGAGTCTAAAATAATTAAAATACTAATAGTTTAAAATAAATCAAACTCTAACATGCTAATCCTGTAGGTGGTGTCGTCTTGTGATAAACTTGGACCACGTCTCGCACTAATCAACAGTTGCCATGTAGATTCTTTGGGCTGACCTTTTAGGACTTCTTCATGGCGTAGGCTAGAAAATTGAGACTCTTTTTTAGGCAGCATCAGGGATCTATCAAGGCTCTAACTTGAGTGATGATGCAATTAGATCTAGCTTAGTCAAGCTAGATGGTGGCTTGCGAACTGGTGTCCGCACCAATCTAGAAATGGTATCTGATGTTCGGATAGATTGAATAGTCATAATTGCAACATTCAGAATCTACATGAATATGGTTACCATATAATTCATTCTTTTAACCTCTATGTATTAGGATGAATTAGAGTTAAACTACCAACTATGAAAAGTATATCAAAATCGTGTCTCAAAGCAATCAGTCCTGTGAGCCCTCACTAGAACTATCCTGGTCAAAGATTTGCTAAATTGAAATATAATTGAACACAGCTCCTGAGCTAGAGTAGTCAATCCTATTTTGATTCACACACTGACTCCTCAAGTACTTGGCTGTGCCCAAAAATCTTTCATTACTGAATTAGAAATTCAGGTAGTCCGATACCAAAGCATAGTGAGTTGCTTGAAAGTCACCATGATGATCTTAGGTCGAAGGGACACATATACCCATATTCTATTGAAGCAAATCTTAACAGCAGAAAAGCTCTGAAGTCGATCACATTCAGTATAGATGTACTTCTACATCTCATCAGTATGCCATACCAGTGTCTCTACACTCCTTGATTAAGAAGATAACCAACCTATATGGCACACAATGACCTATACTCGATAAACATTATCGTTCTTGATAGCAACAAATTATTTGGTTGCGAACAGGTTTAAGAACTAAATGATATCCTTCTTATCGATTTTAAATAGACATAAGGACTTCACCACAACATAGGATTTCATTAGAAGATAGAAGAATTTATGATGAAAAATATCAAAATAAATTTTATTTATTAATAATTTATATATAATTATAATAGATAGCTCAACCATCAGCAGACTGACAATTGGCTTTGGGACATTATTTCCAACAATCTTCTACTTGGCCTAAAGTCAATTAGTGCAATATCTAATACCCATCTTCGACCTGAAGTCATCGAACTCTTTCACCACAATGGCTTTAGTGAATGGATCGGTCAGGTTCTCCTTCTCATCGATCTTCTGAAGATTGACGTCACCACGATCCATGATCTCTCGGATAAAGTGGTAGTGGCATAGAATATGCTTCATCCACTAGTGTGACTTTGGTTCTTTCGTATGAGCAATGGCTTCAGAACTATCGTAGTAGAGTAGAACTGGACCATCAAGGAAGAATATTACTCTGAGCTCGATGATGAACTTTTTCAGCCACACCACTTCTTGGACAACATCTAATGTGGTGACATACTTCGCCTTGCAAACTGATTCGACCACGATTTGCTGCTTGAAACTTTTTCAGCAGACAACTCCATCATTAAGGATAAATACATACCCTGACACATTTTTGTTGTCATCATGGTCAGATTGAAAACTAGAATCTATAAATCCGATAAGTCTTGAGTCTGACTCACCATAAATAAGCCACTGATCCTTGGTATTTCTTAAATACTTTATGATGATTTTAACAACCTTCTAGTGGTTCTCTCCTAGATCGGATTGGTATCTACTCACCGCCCCTAGTGAGTATGCCACATCTGATCTTGTACATGTTATGGCATACATAATAGAACCCACTGTCGAAGCATATGAAATTCTACTCATATGCTTTCTCTCTTGAGGTATTGTCGGACAATTCCTCTTTGAGAGAGAAATTTCATGACCTATCGATAGATGGCCTTCTTGAAATTCTCCATGCTGAATCTCTTCAGCATAGTTTTAATGTACATGGACTGGGATAACCTGAGCAATCTTTTAGATCTATCTCAATAGATTTTCATTCCTAGGATGTAAGAAGCTTCTCCTAGATCCTTCATGAAGAACTATGATGATAGCTAAATCTTTATTCCTTATAATGCAAGGACATCATTCTCGATTAAGAGAATGTCATCCATATACAATACTAGGAATACTATTACTGGACCATTAGCCCACTTGTATATACAAATTTTTTCTCCATTCTTAACAAAGCCGTACATCTTGATCGTCCTATCAAAATGTATGTTCCAACTTCGAGATGCCTGCTTCAGTCCATAAATTGACCTTTGAAGCTGTGTACCTTAGACTCATCTGTAGATATAAATCCTTCAAGTTATATCATATACATCTCTTCATCCAGCTCTCCATTTAGAAAAGCTATCTTCACATCCATCTATCAGATTTCATAGTCCAGATGGAGAGCTATCGCAAGCATAATCTAAATGGACTTGAGCATTGCCACAGGAGAAAACATCTCATCATAGTTTATATCATAACATTAATGATATTCCTTAGCAATTAGATGGACTTTATAGGTCTCCACCATCCCATCTATGCCTCTTTTTCTTTTGAAGACCCACTTATATCCTATGGATTTTATCCCTTTGGGTGGATCAACTAATGTCCATACATTATTGACCTTCATGGCTCCATTTCAGATTTCATGACCTCAAGCCATTTCTTAGAGTCGGATCTCTGCATTGCATCCTTGTAGGTGATCGAATTCTCATCATTCTCATCAAGTTCGATAAGATTATCATCTCGGACCAAGAAATCGTAGTATCTATCCTATTGATATGGTACAATACCAGACTTCCTTAAGGATGCAAATTCATCGGGCTCGGGGTTTGATCTAATCAAATCCGATTCAGGTTCTACTACTTGTGTCAGTTTTTTCACTTGCCAAACTTCCTCAAGTTGGACCTTAGAGGCATTAATTCCTTCTCCAAGAAACTTTTTTTCTAAAAAGATTATCTTAAGGCTGACAAACATCTTTTGCTCATCGGCGAGATAAAAATAATATCCTTTGATCTCTTTTTAGTATCCTATAAAAGTATACTTGTCAGACCTAGGTCCAGGCTTGCCTATTACTAAATGTTTGATATAAGCTGAACACCCCCAAATCCTAAGGTTCGAGAGTACTGTCTTACATGCTGTCCACATCTCATATGATATTTTGAAAATAGACTTACTTGGAACTCTATTCAGAATGTAACAAGCTAACTCGAGTGCATATCCCCATAAGGAGATCGGTAGACCAGCAAACCCCATCATGGATCGAATCATGTCCATCAAGGTCTGATTTCTTCTTTCAAATACATCATTATGCTGTCGTGTTCCAGGAGGAGTCCATTAGGAGAGAATCCCATTCTCCCCAAGATATGTCAAAAATTCACTCGTGTTCTAGGAGGAGTCCATTAGGAGAGAATCCCATTCTCCCCAAGATATGTCAAAAATTCACTGAAAAGATACTCACCCCCTCGATCAGACCAAAAAGTTTTAATACTCTTTCTAGTTTGCTTTTCTACCTCATTACGGAATAGTTTGAACATTTCAAATGACTCTAACTTATGCTTGATTTAAAAAACATATCCGTATGTTGATAGGTCGTCCGTGAAGGTTATGAAGTAAAAAAATCTACCTCTAGCACTTGAGCACTTGGATCCACATACATCGATATGTACTAGATCTAAGAGTTTATTAGCTCGCTCACCCTTTTCAATAAAAGATGACTTGATCATCTTACCAAGAAGATAGAACTCATAGGTCGAAAGTGATTCATAATCACCTACTTCAAGAATTTCTTCTTGAGCCAATGTATTTATTTTATTATTGTTGATATGACCTAGCCTATAGTGCCAAAGGTAGACTTCTAACACATCATCTAATCTAGGATATTTACTAGAGGATTGGACCACCTTAATTGGTTGTGATAGTAAGTAAATACCATTTTTTAATTATCCAATACAAACCATAATACCATTCAAAATGATATTACAAAAAATTTTTTATTAAAAATTGATAATTATTGTTAGCCAAAAGGCCTATAGAAATAATTTTAATAAAAAATTTAGGCAAAAGTGACAATCACTAAGAATAACTCAATGAGAATTGATTACATGGTTCATGATTCGTAAAACTAGAACTGAAACTTGTCTTCCATCTCTAATGTTCAGAAATCTCTCACCTTCATCAAATCTCCTATTGACCTACAAATCCTGCATTGAATTATAAATATGATAAGGGTTTCGGATATTTAATACCCAGATAGTAGTATCACATATAGAGAAGTTGCAAGGTGTTATCATATAATTATTTTGCCTAGCAACAACTTGCTTCTTTCTTGACCAATTCGGATCAAGGGAGGCAATGTACTAAGGATAATTTCTCTTCCAATGTCCATACTTATTGCAAAAGAAGCACTCTACCTAGCTCTGGTCGGACTTGCGCTCCTTGGTCTGATCTTGTTCAAATGTCCCAGCATGCGATTGCATCTTTTTATTCTTCTTCTTCCTGTTCTTCTTTTCTTTCTTAAAAAGTCGACGACTAGAAGAAGATCCTCCCACTACATTCACTGTCTCCTTATAGAGTTGGTGATTCATCTCAAAATTCTGCTGCAACCCTAATATTTCATGATAGTTCACTACAGGCTTTGTCATTCTGAAATGTGTAAGGAATGGAAGGAAGAACTTGGGTAAAGAATTAAGGATTGCATCCTTCCTGACTTGCTCGTGTAGAGAAAAGTCCAGCTTGCTCAGATGCTCAATCATCTCGATCATGTACAATACATGATTGATGACTGATACCCCATCTCTTATCCAAGCATTGAAAATGGCATAACTAGTGTTGTACCTCTCAACGTCGTCAAGCATGCCAAAGGAGTCATTCAACATTTGAAGCATCTTCTAAGGCTGGGCATTCTCAAACCTATTGCTGAACTTATCATTCATCACCACCAGCATAATGCAATGAATGGTGGTGCGATTGTTGAGCCACTTCTAGTAAGTATCTTTGACCACCCCTCTACCATTCGGGGTTAGCTCCTCAGGTGTTGGATTAGTCAAAATATACAAGATCCACTCATGCTCTAGGATGATTTTCAACTTTTGATATCAGCTATCAAAGTTGGATCCCATTAATTTATCATTGTCTAACAATGATCGGAGCGATAGGGTAGTGGCCATATCTGCATTAAGAAAAATCAAATCTAATTAGTATATGAATTATCAATCCTAAAGACCTTAGTCTAAAGGACCTCCCACTATTTTATATGAACTAGTAGTCTTTACCTCCAATTTGAAGAATTATTTTAATTTCTTAGTGGGTACTAGAATCCACACAAACTACACACAAGCCCAACTTTGGTTGGTCAACCCATGTGCATCTATGGATATGTTCATAATCAATTAATTTTCTAAACAACTTTTAGTATTTTAATTTTGCCCCAAAAATCTAATCAATAGGCTTGGCCTCTATTGAAAAGATCCAGTTAGGTCCAACCGTTAATATGATCATATTTGGTGCATCAGACCAATAAATCATAAAGCTCAACTTTGGCTGGCCAACCTGACCACCATTAGAAAGACACGATCAAATCATCATATTATGAATGATAATTCCACTAGTCAATAAGCACTAGGCCTTTGGTCCTCTAATGATTATTAAACTAATGGACCCTATTGGTGTGGAAATTCGTGAGGATGCATGAGGTGGCTGGAGTCGAGAAGGGGAGGCCATCGATGGGACCTACAAAATAAAGTCCAAATTAGAGGTAGGTGGCTCCAACAGGATCCTCCGATGCTCAAGTTTATTTTTAGGCCAAATGGAATGAAGTGCTCAAAAAATAAAGAAATAGAGTAATGAGAAGGGAAAGAGAGCTCGAGAAAAATATATCTGGAGGGTCCCTTTTATAGACAGAGCATGTAACAAACTAATGATGACAGCCATAACTATCTGATAGTGGGCTACTCGGGGCCACGTAGAGTTTATTATGGGGGATGGCATCCATTATCATGATATGCTAGTCTGTTGAGATTTAATAGCTAATGTTCAGATGGAATAGATGTTGGTAGTGAAGGGCTTCAAATTACAATAGTTCCATAGGAGTTTGGACTTCTCTAAGATCGTCCGCGTGTAGGTTGGTTTGTATTTAGTTAGGAACTGAGTTCATGTGGATGATGAAATCCTTCTAGATGACTGAAAGAAGTTCGATTGGATGAAGATTGACTAGAAAGAGTGTGACTGGAGGAGATTGATCAGAAGGAGTATGACTGGAGGAGTTCGTCCGGAAGGAGTGCGACGGGAGGGGTTCATCCGGAAGGAGTACGATGGGAGGAGTTTGTTCAGAAGAAGTGCGACGGAAGGAGTTTGTTCGAAAGAATTGCGATGGGGGGATTCATCCGAAAGGAGTGCGACTGGGACCTAAGCCTGTCATTCATTTTTAGTTAAATGGCAAAGTTTGTATAACAGTAGCTCTCCTTTACTATTCAAGATTGTGCTGCCAGACTTCTATGTGCATTCAAGAAGTTCTACAGTGCGGATTTGTCGCTGAGGAGGTCGATGAGTTCCAATAGGAGGGAGGTTGGAGGGCTAGGACTCTGGCTAAGAACTTCGGTGGGGATTATTCTATCCCCAACACTTGTCCCCCTACTCTTAAGTTTGAATTTTGAAAAAAGGAAGTACAAAAAAGCTACTACAGTCGAAGTTCTTTGCCAGCTTTCCACTCTCGAAGAGTAGAACATTTTGCCTTTTTTCAAATTACTATTGAGGTTTAATGTTGAGAAGCCAAATTTCCTCAAAAACCCATCTATCATAGAGCTCGAAGTATGGCATAATTATTGTTCCGTCAGGTGGTGGGTGCGAGTGGGATGCATGGTGGGCCAGGGTTAGCCGAAGGAGTCCTACGATCATAACCTTCTCTAGTTTTGATTTTCTATTTAAACCTCTTCTTCTTTCATGGCTTCTCACCTTCATTTGTGCACTCCTTCTTCCTCTCTTTTTCCCATATTCCGTCGTCCCTCGAGTGCTTAGTCATTGTTGGTCCTGCTCTCTCGTGGCATCTCTGGCCGTTGGCATTCCTGTCGATTGTTCTCCATCTCTTTTGGTCTTCTTCTTGGGTTTTTTATCAACCTAGGTCAGTCCCCCCATCCTTATCCTCTTGATTTTTGGGCTTTTCCATATATTTTTTCTATGTAAACCTCCCTAAATTCTTCTAGGTGGGTTTTGCCATGTTTCTTTTCCAGATTTTCTCTGTCCCCTTTCCTCAAGATTTTTGGAGATTTTATTAGATTTTATTTGATCTGGATGTCATCTGAAGGTTCTTGGTCTAGCGATTTTGAGAGTCTAATTGACCCAAACTCCCAAAATCCTCAGACCAAAATGGAACTTGAACCTGCAGCACCTCGGCCAAATTTTATATCAAAAACCATCCCTTGCTTCTTGACTATTGAAGATCTGTTGCTAATTAGGTGTTGGAAATTGTGTCCCAAAGCCAATCAATAGCTTGTTGATGATTAAGCTATTTTATAATTATAATTAATTTATTAATTAATAAAAATATTTTGACATCTTTTTCATCATAAGTTTACATCTTCTAATGAACTTCATTTTTGTGATGAAGTCCTTAGGACTGTTTAGTTTCGATAAACAGAGAATTTATCAATTAGTCCTTAAATGGATGCATGACCAAATGATAGGCTATTAATTAGGACAATAGCATCTGTCGAGCATAGGTCGCTATATGCCATATAGGTTGGTTGTCCTCTAAACCAAGGAGTATAGAGATACTGGTTGAAGGGAAATCCTGATTTTTTGGTCCAGGTTCGTTCAGATCTGCTCAGATCAAGAGATATATTTTAAAAAATTTTCTCTTTGATCTGTATCAGATCTAAGATATTTCAGATCTAATTTTTATTATTTTAATAAATAAAATAAAATAAAGATAAATTAAATCAAATTAAATTTACCTGATTTGGGTAATCCAATTACCCGTTGATGATCCTGTATGCAGCGGAAGGTTCTGGATTTAGCCACGCAAGTGCCTGACCTCTACTGATATCCACTTGGGCTGGATCTAGAGATCCTCTTCTTCTCTATCATGCCTCCAAAAATTAGATCTGGATCTAATCTGGAGGATCTTCAAAACTCCTTTTAAAGATCAGCAATCGTCCTTTGCAGCAGTGCAGCCTTCTAGCTTTTGATCACCTTTCTCTTGCTTGAATCGCACCAACAAAAATCCAAAACTCCTTTTAGACGTGGAGAGCAAGGGGAGAAGATGGTTTGGCATGGAGAAGGAGGGGAGAGGCAGCCTAGGGGCATGGGGAATTCTGATTACTCTTTGAGTTGGGTACAGGATCTTATTTATAGACTAACTGTGATCCAACTCCTCTTCTTCCCAACCAATCACAACCCTTTGTGAAATCAGATCTAAATCTGATTGGTGGGAATAGAGTACCCTGGATTCCTCCTTAGAGGGTGCCTAAGATCAGTCAAACTGGATTCTTAGAAGAACCCTAATTGGAATCCAAAAGGGAGGTGGAGTCCTTGTCCAACAAGGACTCCAGGGCGCCTCCAACTTGGGCGCATGCCTAGGGTGGCGTGCGTCCTCCTCCTTGCTAAGTTCTAGCAGGGGGATAGGCCCCCACCAGCTCTCCAATAGGTGCATGACATGTGGTCAAAAGTCAAAGTGTCAATGGTCAACATTTGACCAGTCAAAGGTAGACTTTTAACCAAAGTCAAAGAACAAGAAATGGCAAGTGAGCAAAAATGGCAGGTAATGTCTTATAAAATAAGAGAACCCTTCTTGACTTGGACTACCTCCAATCTGACCATATGAAGGCCACTGATTGAGCACAAACTCCTTTGGCTCAGATAGGACAACTTATTTATGATAGTAAAAGAAGAACGTTAGGTTCAATCGAGTGCTAGCACGATTTCCTTGAACCTAATTGAATCTCATTCAAATCAATTGAACTGGATCAGTTCAATTGATGACCACCAGATTCAAACCCTTGTTTGTGTGACCCAGTTAGGTTTAGTTCTGTATGGTAATGGGATATGTCATGATCTCTATCATCAACATCATCGAAACTCCTTTCGATGGATCAGAACTCTTCTGATTCGAACAGCTAGAATGATCGATCATCTAAATCATTCTAATTGCTACCAAAATCCACTAGTGACACCTAGCAGTATATGGTGGCAACCCATCAGAGCTGAATGCGAACCTCTTGGTGCAGCTACCTGTGTGATTAAGTTCTTCTATCTTGAGCCCCAATCAGATTAGGGTTAAGGTAAACTCATCAAATCCTAGTCTCTGTCATATGATGTAATCATTCGATTCGAGTCCGATGTGAAAATCTAAATAGAAACTCTTTCTATTATTTCACTTTGCCATGGCCATGGGCTTCTGGGACTTGATTCTCATGATTATCATAGGGCTGCTCCTCTACCACCGAGGTAGATAGATTCCATCTTGATGCCATCCAGTTCCTACAATGAACATGCTATAGCCAACATACACCTCAGGGTTCCATATGGCTAGGAGACCGAGTAATGGTGTAGTCAAACTATAACACCCTCAAGGTGAACTACGGATGCACCTCAGATCAAAGAACCAGACACACTACTGCAGCATCGAGTCGGTCATTGACGAGAAGGTAGATTCCCTAATGACTACTTGAGGTGGTCATGCTCAGTGCCCTCGTTCTCTAACGAGTACCTGTACTCTCGCTCTGGTGTCTCCACACCATAGACTCAAGACTCATCTACTAAAGAGAAGCGATTGTACACCAACCTTTCGGATCAATCACCATCCTCGTGATGATCCTATGGTCGGAAGCATTTTATGAGTTAACAATGATTATTCATGTCTTAAATTTTCAACTCTTGAAAATATGAATTATCATTACCATTAACCCAAAGGATGTATCGCAGACACTAAATACACATATGTGATAGAAAATAACCCATTTTATTGATATTAGTCAAAATTATAATTTTGCCCCTAGAAGTGTATTACAAATGTCAGCCAGTTCTGGCTTCTAGGGCACATATATCTAACAATCTTCCACTTGTCCTAAAGCCAATTGGCTACAAGTCAGGTCCCATCTTCTCAAGGTGGGCTTCGAACTTCTGTTGGCCCAATGGCTTTGTAAGTGGGTCTGCCACATTATCTGCGGAGTCGACTCTCTTGACCTCGACGTAACCCTTCTCGAGGTAATCACGGATGAGATGGTATCGCCGCTCAATGTGCTTGGATTTTTTTGGTGAGACCTCGGCTCCTTAGCAAGGGCTATGGCGCCATTATTATCGCAGTATAGAGGAATGACATCTAATGGCATTACTTCGATTTTTGCAGCAAACTTTTTGTACCAGAATGCTTCCTTTGCAGCCTCTGATGCAACGATATATTCTACTTCCATGGTGGAATCTGCTATCACTGTTTGCTTGAAACTCTTTCAGCTAACAGCAACACCATTGCTCACAAACAGACTGCCAGATGTCGACTTTCGATCATCTATATCAGACATAAAATCTGAGTCTATGTATCCCTGGACTTGGAGTTCTCCGTTACCAAAGACCAACATCATATCCTTAGTTCTTCTCAAGTACTTAAGGATACATTTCACAGAAGTCCAGTGTTCTTCACCTAGATTTGACTGATATCTGCTTGTGACACTCACAGCATGGGCTATATCAGGTCGTATACATAGCATGGCATACATGAGGCTCCCTATTGTAGAAGCATAAGGGATCTTGCTCATGCGTTCTATTTCCTCAGGTGTGCTGGGGCACATCTTCTTGGAAAGATGAATACCATGTCTGAAAGGTATTAATCCCCTCTCAGAGTTCATACTAAACCTCTTTAGTACTTCCTCTATGTACATCTTTTGTGAAAGTCCTAGCATCCTATTCGGTCTATCCCTATAGACCTTCATTCCTAGAATAAAGGATGCTTCCCCTAGGTCTTTCATGGAGAATTCCTTGGACAACCACATTTTGACTGTCGTCAACATGGGAATATCATTCCCAATAAGGAGGATGTCATCCACGTACAATACGAGGAAGACAACAGTGCTCCCACTGACCTTTTTGAAAATACATGGTTCCTCTTCATTTTTGATGAAACCAAACTTTTTGATCACATCATTGAAACGAGTGTTCCAGCTCTGAGATGCTTGCTTAAGTCCATATATGGACCTTTGCAGCTTGCAAACCTTGTGATCAGTATCACTGGATGTGAAACCTAGCGACCGTTCCATATAGATATCTTCCTCAAGATATCCATTTAAGAACACCGTTTTCACATCCATTTGCCATATTTCATAATCGAAATAGGCTGCAACGGCAAGCAATGTGCGGATGAATTTTAGCATAGCCACTGGGGAAAAGGTATCCTGATAGTCAATGCCTTCGCGTTGACTATAACCTTTTGCCACTAGTCTAGCCTTGAATGTCACCACATTCCCATCTGCACCAATCTTTCTCTTGAAGATCCATTTACACCCAATAGGTACTATACCTTCTGGTGGATCTACCAAGGTCCAGACTTGGTTTGAGTACATCAAGTCCATTTCTGACTGCATTGCCTCTAGCCATTTCTCCGAGTCAATATCTGATATCGCCTCATTCTAGGTTTTGGGATCATCACCATGAGCACCATTATCTATGAGGAACATTTCCTCTACTTCCTCTGAAACAATACCTAAGTATCTCTCATGGGGACGAGAAACACTTTCCGATCTACGAGGTGGAGGAGGTAGTGTTCTTATTGGCTCAACCTGATTTGGTTCCAATTGGTCCTTAGCTCGTTCCACTTGTGAGACTTTCTCATCAAGCTTGATCTATTTTCCAATGCCGCTGTCTTGAATAAACTATTTTTCAAGAAATATGGCATGTCGACTCACAATCACATTATGGTCTTCTGGAATGTAGAAATAGTTTTTCTAATAACTCTTTAGGATATCCTATGAATCAAGCTCTGAAGGACCTAAACTCTAACTTGTCCGCTTATTATCTTTTGAAGTGAGCTGGACAACCCCAAAATCTGAGATGACTCAGACTTGGTTTCTTACCGTGCCATATCTCATACGGTGTGGTAGGAACGATTTTAGAGGGAACCCTATTCAGTAGATAAATTGAAGTTAACAATAAGTGTCCCCAAAGAAAATCAGGGAGGTTTGTGAAGCTCATCATGGATCGAACCATATCCAATAGAGTCCGATTTCTCCATTCTGAAATCCCGTTGAGTTGAGGTGTTCCTGGTGGAGTCCATTGAGAGACTATGCCATTTTTCTTTAGATAGTCTAGAAATTCTCGGCTAAGGTATTCACCTCCTCGATCTGATCGAAGAATCTAAATGAATTTTCCAGTTTGTTTTTCTACTTCATGTCTGAATTCTTTGAACTTTTCAAAAGCTTCAGACTTGTGTCTCATAAGATACACATACCCATACCTAGACAGATCATCGGTAAAGGTAATGAAGTAGACAAAATTGCCTCTAGCCGGCACATCAAATGGGCCGCACACATCAGTATGTATTAGGGCAAGGAGATCTGTGGCCCTCTCCCCATGTCCAACAAAAGGGAGTTTAGTCATTTTGCATTGAAGACAAGATTCATAAGTTGGATATGACTAGGAAGTCAACGGACTCAATAGCCCATTTTTCTCCAATTTGTTGATCCTATCTTCTGCTATATGACCTAATCTCAAGTGCCATAGATATCTGTCATTTGGACTATCCCTAGGTCATTTGGCATTCACGTTTTGCTCGATAGTTAGAATAGGTACATCAATATGTAGCTGATAAAGACCATTAATAAGGAAACCATTTGCAATTTTATTTCTTTCATAAAGAATGTTACAACGGTCCTTAAAGAAGGTGATCACATAACCTTCTTGTGCTAAGCATGAAACAGAAATCAAATTCCTGCTAGCTGCAGGCACAAAATAATAGTCTTTCAAAACTAAGTCTAATCCAGATGGTAATCGAAGAGGGTATGTTTCCACAACTACTGCAGTAACTCTTGCTCCATTATCGATGCGTAGGATCATGTCTCCATCCCTCAGCCTCCTGCTATCCTCAAGATCCTGCATGGAAGTGCTCAGATGAGCACTAAAACCAGAGTCAAGCACCCAACTGGATGCAAAAAAAAACCATAAGGTTAGACTCAATAACGAGCATACCTCCAGAAGGACCTTCCTTCTTGTTCTTCAGGGTGGCCAGGTAAGTAGGACAGTTCCGCTTCCAATGGCCATCGCTGTTGCAATGGAAACACTTTCCTTTGACATCGGCCTTCTTCTTCGGCTCTGCCTTCTTCTTCTTTGATCCTTCCACCTTCTACTTTTTCGCAGACTTCTTTTTCTTTCCATAAGACTTTCTTTTGGAAGAAATCCATTCCATAGCAAGAACTGAGCCTTTAGAACCTTTCATAGAAAGCTCAACGGTAACCAGCATATTCATTAATTCGGCCAAGGAATTTTGAAGTTTATGCATGTGGTAATTCATGATGAATTGCCCATATGCATCTAGTCAAGGATTGCAGAATAATATCATTCTACAGGTCCAAGTCTAACTTCACATCGAGCTTCTCAAGCTCTTCCATGTCCTTGATCATTGTCAGACAGTGATCTTGGACTGACTGCCCATCACGCATCTTAGCCTTAAAAAGTTATTTCATGACTTGATATTTGGCTGCGCGACTCTGTTCACCAAACATCTCCTGCAGGTGAGCCAACATTTGGCGAGCAGTCCTCGATATCCTCATGTTGGCGCTGGAGCTCATCAGACATCGAGCCCAACATGTAATATCTGGCCTTATTATCTTCATCTATCCATTTTTCTCTAGAGACGCTCTCTGTTCAACAGATGGACGGACTAGTAAGGTGGGAGGGTCCTGGTCCAAAACATGGGTTAACTTCTCGAAACCAAAACTATTTTGTAGTTCCTGAGCCAATCTTTATAATTGGGTTCGGTCAGTCTATGTGTGTCCAGGATACGTGCCAATGGGTTGGACGCAGACATTTTCCTGTAGAGAGTCAAAGATTCTAGTTAGATATTGTAATTTTGACTTGACCAATTTATTTAGGGATTTTATTTTTAAACAAATTAGCTTCCCAATATTTTCTCGGATCCCTACACTCCCTCTGTAGAGATGCGAAAATCTCCATGATTAATGATTTCTAGTGGGTGGTGCGGTCTCACCAACTGACTCATCACCTCACCTAACAGTTATTGGTGATGGGTTAGCCAATGAGTGAACAACTCTTGTTCAATGATTCTCTAATCATGGTGCACCCAAACTTGGTCTCTAATTCATGAATCTCACCGTATCTGAAATACTGATCCACTCCTTAGTCAGACCCACCATTTACATAGACTGGGTTCCTAATTGAGTCTCTCACCGTATCCAAAATATTGAGCCCAACTCATCCTCTAGGCCACAGCATCCAATGCCTAATAGACATGGTTGCATCTTCCCGATGCAACTGAGCCACTGTATCCAGTCGAGAACAATCAACCTCGGGAAGGGCCTGCACATCTACAATGGTGGAAGACCTCAGACTTAATCTTTTCTTAGGGAGAATTGATTCAGATCTCATTAAACTAGACTTGGCTTAGTCATAACAATTATGACTAACCTAGTGGCATGGGTTAGCTTGGATTATTGACCACCTCAAATCAGAACTGTGTCAACAGATATGGCCAGGTAAGTGAGACCGATGGAAGGAATATGCCATTAACTCGTACAAGAATGCATTCAGGTCGAGTAGCTTCCAATTAAAAATCAGTCGGTCGTATGTGCCAAACTTACCTTAGACACCAAATTGTTGAGCCAGAACCAATTGGGTTAGCCTACAATCCAGACTCTAACCTCTGAGCCTAATTAGGTCTTGCTTGATCGTGACTCGATCTTGACCCAGACTTAATCCTATTAGGCTGGTCAATTTAAGCATTGTTGATCCCATCTAACCAACTCTTGATTCGGTTTGATCAATCGCTTAGACCTAATTGAGCTACCCAAGCCCGAACCCAGTATTATGAATATGTCTTAGATCTGAAATTCTCAATTTTAGATCTAATTAATATTCCATAAACTTAATTTTTAATTAAGTAGGGTTCATAAACAAAATATGCACAATAAATCTTAGGGTTTCAGGATCTAGGATTTTGCAGAAAATAAGTTTTGAATTTTCTGATTAAGGACGAACACGCAGCACCCCTACACATCATAAGAACACCCCATCGAATGGAAAGAGAGGGCCTTTAAACCCTTCTTCATTCTTATGACCGGACGGCCAAGAGGAACGCCTTAATCAAGGAACATTCAATACTACAAAACAGTTTTCAGATCTATATCATATATCTCATATACAAATTAGATCTAATCAATGGCATATTTTGCATACATCTCATATATCGAATCATGCATATTTTCAGATCTAAATTATCTCATAATAATCTAAAAAATTAGATTTAAATTGATCTAATCAAAATAAATTCTAATCTAGACAACTTATGTAGAACTATTCTACAACTAGTCTAGACATGCATCTCAATCATATCTCATATGATGTTTAAAATTAAATAATTTTTTATTTGCTATTTTTTAGATGTTATTATAATAATTATAATATCAAAAAATAGTAAATAAGTAGATCTAAAATATGGATTAATCAAATTAAATTAAAAACATGCAAGACTATTCTATAGAACTATTCTATTTTAGAACCAGTCATGCATATTTTCTAATCTTAGATCCTAATCATTTAATTTTAGTTTTTTTCTGATTTTAGATCGGATCACATCTCATGTGACATCTAAAATTAATTATTTTTTGATTAAAATAAATTTAAAATCAGATCTAAATATTTTTAGAATCATGGCTTTGATACCAGTTGAAGAAAAATCCTAATTTTTCGGTCCAGGTTCGTTCAGATCTGCTCAGATCAAGAGATATATTTCAAAAAATTTTTTCTTTAATCTATATCAAATCTACAATATTTTAGATCTAATTATTATTATTTTAGTAAATAAAATAAAATAAAGATAAATTAAATCAAATTTAATTTACCTTGATTTGGGTAATCCTATTACCCGTTGATGATCCTGTATGCAGCGGAAGGTTCTGGATCTAGCCATGCAAGCGCCTGGCCTCTACCGGTATTCACTTGAACTGGATCTAGAGATCCTCTTCTTCTCTATCATGCCTCCAAAAATCAGATCTGGATCTGATCTGGAGGATCTTCAAAACTCCTTTTGAAGATCAGCAGTCGTCCTTTGCAGCAGCGCAGCCTTCTAGCTTTCGATCGCCTTTGTCTTGCTGATCTGGAATCGCACCAACCAAAAAATCCAAAACTCCTTTTGGACATGGAGAGAAGAGGGAGAAGGTGGTTTGACATGGAGAAGGAGGGGAGAGGCAGCCTTAGCGGCGTGGAAAATTCTGATTACTCTTTGGTTGGGTACAGGGTCTTATTTATAGACTAACTGTGATCCAACTTCCTCTTCTTCCCAACCAATCATAACTCTTTGTGAAATTCAGATCTAAATCTGAATTGGTGAAAATAGAGTTCCCTAGATTCCTTAGAGGGTGCCTTAAGACCAATCAAAGTTGGATTCTTAGGAGAACTCTAATTGGAATCCAAAAAGGAGGTGGAGTCCTTGTCCAACAAGCACTGGGCGCCTCCAGCTTGGGACACGCCAGGGTGGCGCCCCCTCCTTGCCAGGTTCTTGGCAGGAGGACAGGGCCCCACCAGCTCTCCAATAGGTGCATGACATGTGGTCAAAAGTCAAAGTGTCAATGGTCAATGTTTGACCAGTCAAAGGTAGACTTTTAACCAAAGTCAAAGAACAAGAAATGGCAGGTAACCAAAAATGGTAGGTAATATCTTACGAAATAAGACAACCCTTTTTGACTTGGACTACCTCCAGTCAGACCATATGAAGGCCTCTGATTGAGCACAAACTCCTTTGGCTCTGACAGGACAACTTATTTATGATAGTAAAAGAAGAACATTAGGTTCAATCGAGTGCTAGCACGATTTCCTTGAACCTAATTGAATCTCATTCAGATCAATTGAACTGGATCAGTTCAATTGATGATCACCAAATTCAAACCCTTATTTGTATGATCCAGTTAGATTCAGTTCTGTATGGTAATAGGATATGTCATGATCTCTATCATCGACATCATCGAAACTCCCTTTGATGGATTAGAACTCTTCTGATTCGAACAAGCTAGAATGATCGATCATCTAAATCATTCTAATTGCTCCCAAAATCCACCAGTGACACCTAGCAGTATATGGTGGCAACCCATCAGAGCTGAATGCGAACCTCTTGGTGTAGCTACCTGTGTGATTAAGTTCTTCTATCTTGAGCCCCGATCAAATTAGGGTTAATGTAAACTCGTCAAACCCTAGTCTCTGTCATATGATGTAATCATTCGATTCAAGCTGATGTGAAAATCTAAATAGAAACTCTTTCTATTATTTCACTCTGCCATGGCCATGGGCTTCTGGGACTTGATTCTCATGATTATCATAGGGCTGCTCCTCTACCATCGAGGTAGATAGATTCCATCTTGATGCCATCAAATTCCTATAATGAACATGCTATAGCCAACATACACCTCAGGGTTTCATATGGCTAGGAGACCGAGTAATGGTGTAGTCAAACTATAACACCCTCAAGGTGAGCTGCCGATGCACCTCAGGTCAAAGAACCAGACACAATACTGCAGCATCGAGTCAGTCATTGACGAGAAGGTAGACTCCCTAATGACTACTCGAGGTAGTCACGCTCAGTGCCCTCATTCTCTAACGAGTATCTATACTCGCTCCGGTGTCTCCACATCGTTGACTCAAGACTCATCTACTAAAGAGAAGCGATTGTACACCAACCTTCCGGATCAATCACCATCCTCGTGATGATCCTATGGTCGGGAGCATTTTATGAGTTAACAATGATTATTCATGTCTTAAATTTTCAACTCTTGAAAATATGAATTATCATTACCATTAACCCAAAGTATGTATCACAGACACTAAATACACATATATGATAGAAAATAACCCATTTTATTGATATTAGTCAAAATTATAATTTTGCCCCTAGAAGTGTATTACAAGTGTCAGCCAATTCTGGCTTCTAGGGCACATATATCTGACACTGGTATAGCATACAGGTGAGATGTATGGGTACATCGTCGTTGAATATGACCAACTTTAGAGCATTTTACTATTGAGAATATCTCTGATGGGATATAGGTATAAGTATCCCTTAGACCTGAGATCACCTCAGTGACTTGCAAACAACTCACTATGCTTTGGTACTAGATTAACTGAATTTCTAATTTAGCAATGGAAGGCTTCTGGGCATAGTCAAGTACTTGCAAAGTCAGAGTGTGATCAAGATTGAATTGACCACTCCAAGAGTTGGAGAAGAATGTATCACTGTATCATATAGCAAAATCTTAGCCAGGATAATCCATCAGATGGATTTGATATTTTAAAATACAATGTGGACAACTTGATCAAAGTTGACAGTTGAACTCTGAGGTATCCTACGAGCATTCTGGTCAAGAGGATGAATTTTATGAAAACTATGTCCACATGGGTTCTAAGGATGGTGTTCTATACCTTCGATCTATCCGACCGTCGGGTATCATTACTAGACGGTCACTTTGATTAGTATAATAATTTATTACTATACTACTGGCTTAGGTTCGTACCTATGAGGTCACACACATTAGAGTTTATGATCTGATTAGATGGTTGATGAATGATTAAGAATCATTATAGGGTTAAACAATCAATATGATTGGTGTTTAACCTAGTGCAAGTATTGCAGGAGGATCGATTAGCAATTAGATTGCTAATTAGCTTAATTTGATTAAGCCAATAGGCTGAGATTAGGTATAATTAAATATAATTTAATTAGATTTGGTTTGAGCTTGATTAGATTAAGTCCAATTGGTTTATTGGATAAGCCAAGTGTAAGGAAGAACTAGTCCTTGTCTAACTAGGACTCGGATTAACCTAATTTTCTAATTTAATTAGAAAATAAATTAAAATTATATCAATTTAATCTAATTTAATTAAATTTTTAAATTAGTTATGTCCTTATTTAATTGGGTTGGTTTAATCTGGATTTTATTTGGTTAAAAGATCTTGTTTGACCAAGTCAAAATAGGAGTCCTAGTATGATTAGGACTCCCTATCACTTGTGCCACTTAATCCTCACACCCCATGCCCTTATTTATTTTGTTTCTTATGTGAAAACATTCCACTCCCATAGCTTCTCATGCCCTCTTTCTCCCCTCCTTTTCTCATAAGGCAATTTGTTGGAAGACCAAGTCAAAAAAGGAGTTAGTTTTGCTTAGGATTCTATGAGATAGAATCCTTGTTGACCAAAACACCTTCCCTTGAGTGCCACCCCCTCTTTTAATTAATTCCTCTCTTATTCCATGAAAATATTCTCTTTCTTGTGCACCCTCCCTTGCTAGTCCATGCCAATAATTATGGAGGAGGTGCCCAACTCCCCAACAACTTCCCATATTTGGACATTCTTAGTCTAGGATTTTGATCTAACTTGGACCCTTTTTTTTCTCTATTTATTGGATGAATTTTATTTTAATTTTTTTGTAAAATATAGAGCATTAAAAGAGGTCTGGGGTGTACAAAAATTAGAGAAAGAGGGTCCTTGGGCGTGGGGGTTCCATAGGCACCAAACTAGGTGTCTAGGTGAGAGAAAAGAGAAGAAGAAGATGGTCTTCTTCTAGGGCTATTTTATTTTCAATCTCTCCTCCTTTTTTTTGAGTTTTTTCTGAGAGAATCTCAAATTAGTAAACTCTCATCTTTCTTCTCATATTTTGGAGAGTCCAAATTTTAAAAAAGAAAGCATCGAATCAACCGTCGAAGAAGGATCAGCATAGTACTAGCATATTGTGCTAATTTCCTGTATCGAACTTTAGATCAGAGATCGTAAGCTCGTGTGGACGACTCCTAGAGGTCGGATGCATGTGTGGCTCATAACTTCATCCTCAAGCATGGATCAGTAAGTTAGAACATCTAACTTGCTCAGGTAATAGATATGATCTATAAACTTCATACATGCATTTGATGTAGTGTAGATCTAGGTTGATTTGATCAACCTTATACTTTCTTATTTGATTTTAATTTTTAATTTAATATCATGTCTTGATCATATAATAGATCTAAGATCTAGGTATTTATATATTTATTTAAATAAATATTTAATTTATTTAAGTCTTCTGCTGTAAGATCTTGAAAAAGTTTTAAGATCTATCTATAAAATCCTAGATCTGGTTCCTTCATTAGGATCTAGTACAGGATACCTATAGAGTATAAGCTAGAACATTTTGGACCGAGTGACTGAGCTTGTGCCCCTCCTCCAAGTTGATTCTGCTTGTATTTAGAAGCCTTCCATGCTGAACTAAGGCTTCCTCTTCCTATCTTTATTGTAGATCTATTCCATTTTCTAAATATCTCCTTAGCTTCCGTAGTGCCAAACTTCTTTAGATTTATAATAGAATTCCTTGCTCTCTGCATATCCACCAAAGTTCAGCATATAATTTCACTCTTTTAAACTTACTTTACTTGAAGCGTCATCCGACCATGAAGGATTGGTGGTAAGTTTCACTCTAATTTGATAAGAAGGGGTTACTCAAGGGTGCACCCTCCTCTATCCCCAATTGGAAAGGGAAGTTTATCTTTATTTCTTGCCTGACCTTACTTTTAGGACTTTCTTCTTGGAAAAATCTGAGGGACTTAGTTCATGCTCCGGGGTTAGAAAAAGAGGATCGAGAGTCGGTTGGTAAAATTAAGAATTTCTAAACTTTTCTTATGTCTGATCTAATAAAAGAACAAACTCTATTCAGCCTTGGCCTCAGCCCCCTGAATCCAATAGGTATATGGTCGAAATTGGTGGATTACCCTCTTCTTCTTCTTTCTCCAGTCGATCGCACTCTTCTTTTTTTTATTGTAAAAATGGACATCCAGGCAGTTGAGATGCTTACGAGGGGACTCCCGACCCTTAAGAGGAAAGGGAAGGGATTGAGCGAGAGCTCAAAGAAGGCAAGGGCTGACATTCTGACCCCCACGGCCCCCGTCAGTGCTGTAGGCACCCCTGAAGATGCCCCCAAAGTCGAAGCAGCCAAGGCCGTCGATCCTCCGATGCTACTGAGCCCACCTGTTGAGGCCCAAATTTTGGAGCCTCCTCTTGAAGGGGAGAAAGAGGTGGAAAAAAAAATCAAAAGGGCTCTAAGAAAGTCCCTACGGAGGGTCCGCCACAGCAGGCCCAATAGCTCTAATGAAGAAAAAGGGGAGAACCCCTTCAATAATCATGAAGTCGTAAGCGGTTTGGTCGACAGGTTTACCATACCTATGAAGAAAAATCTGATTTTCCACCGTAGGATCATACAAATCTGATCAGATCTAGGATGGATTTTTCTAAAAAAAATTCCTAAATGATCCAATCAGATTTAAGAGTTCTTAGATCTGATCATGATGATATGATATCAAAAATTAAGATAAAAATTAAATCAGATTTAATTTCATACCTTATTTGGGTAATCTGATTATCCTACGATGATCCTAATCTTTTCTGAGGTTCTAGAAGGAGCAATGCACGTGCCTAGCCTCTACCGATATCCACTCGGGTAAGATCTAGACATCTTTTTCTTTCAAATCAATGCTTCAAAGATCGGATCTAGATCTAATCTGATGAACCTTCAAAACAACTTCTGAAGGTCACACGTTTGTCTCTTGATCAGCAACTTCTTGACATGATCTTTGCAACACCGCTCTTAACACTTGATCGCAGATCTTACCCAACCTTTTGGGCATGGAGAAGAGGTATGAGATTTGGAATAAAGGTGTGGAAGATGGGTAGAGGAGTAGGGCTTCGCCGTGGCATATTCACAATGCCAAACTACTTTGAACTAGTGCAGCCCTAAAATCCTATTTGATCCACAATCTAATTGCTTGATCAATCTAAAATCCCATCAGATTTCCCACGTTAAATACCTGATCTCATCAGGTTTTGTTGCCCAAAAGTAAAAATAAAAGTTGCAGAACATAGATAAGGAGAGAAGGGTGGCATGGAGAATTATCTCCAAGAGTTTGCTCCAAAACAAACTCTTCCTCCATGCCTCCTCTCATTGTGCGCGTACCATATGGGGGGGCCCATCTCTTTTCCATGAAGAGAAATTTCTTGGGGCATGCACCCAAGATCAAATATAGGTGGCACACACCATCCCTCTTTCATTCATGCAAAGATCGGGTCAAAAGACCCCTTGTCCTGGTGCCCAGTTGGTTTTTTTTAAGACAAGCTTTGGTTTTATTTGGACAAATCCTGATGCTTTATCTGACTAGGACAAGCTCTAATCAGACTTGGACAAAACCATACAAGGTTCTCAGGTAAGCCAAAACTAATTTGGCTCAATTAAGACAAACCAAAAGGACTACAGAAGGAGAAAGTTAGGCTTAATCATGTGCTAGCATGATTTCTAAAACCTCATTGAGTTGAGGCATTCCAGGTAGAGTCCATCGAGAGACTATGCCATGTTCCTTAAGATAATCTAGGAATTCTCAACTAAGGTATTCACCTCCTCGATTTGATCAAAGAACCTTAATAAATTTTTTTTTTTATTTTTCTATTTTGAGTCTAAATTTCTTAAACTTTTCAAAAGCTTCAGACTTGTGTTGCATCAAATACACATACCCATACTAAGACAAATTATCGATAAAGATGAGAAGTAGATATAGTTGTCTCTAGCCGGCACATCAAATGGGCCACACACATTAGTATGTACTAGGGCAAGCAGGTCTGCGGCCCTTTTGTCATGTCCCATAAAAGGAAGCTTGGTCATTTTTCCATGAAGACATGATTCATAAATCGGATATGACTCGAATGTCAACAGACTCAATAGCCTGAATTTCTTTAATTTGTTAACCCTATCTTCAGTTATATGACCTAGCCTAAGATGCCAAAGATACCTATTATTTAGACTATCCCTAGGTCACTTTGATCCTATGGCATTCATGTTTTGCTCAATATTAAAAATAGAAACATCAATATAACTGATAGAGATAATTTATACGCAAACCACTTACAATTTTATTTCTTTCGTAAAGAATATTACAATAGTCCTTAAAAAAACTAATTACATAGCCTTCTTATGCTAAAAATAAAACAGAAATCAAATTCCTGCTTGCTATAGGCATATAAAAATAATCTTAAAGAACTAGATCTAATCCTAATGGTAATCGAAGAGGGTAGGTTTCCATGGCTATAGCAGCAACTCTTGCTTCATTTTCGATGCATAGGATAATTTCACCATCCCTCAGCCTCCTGCTATCCTCAAGATCCAGCATAGAAGTGCACAAGTGAGCACTAGAACCAAACCCAACTGAATGCAAAAAAAATCATAAAGTTAGATTCTATAATGAGCATACCTCCAGAAGGACCTATCTCCTTCTTGTTCTTTAGGCTAGCCAAGTAGAGAGGATAGTTTTGCTTCTAGTGGCCGTCAATGTTGCAATAAAAATATTTTTCTTTGTCGATCTTCTTTTTCAGCTTTGCCTTCTTCTTCTTCCCACCATCTACTTTCTACTTCTTCACGGACTGCTTCTTCTTTCCAAAGATTTTCTCTTGGAAGAAGTCCGCTCCATAGTAAATACTAAGCTCTTTAAATCTTTCATAAAGAGCTCAGTAGTAACCAGCATGTTCATAAGTTCAGACAAGGTATTTTGTAATTTATGCATATAGTAGTTCATGATGAACTATCCATATGCATCAATTAAGGACTATAGAATTATATCAATCTGTAGGTTCTGATCTAACTTGACACCAAGCTTCTCAAGATCTTCTAAGTCCTTGATCATCATCAAATAATAATCTTAGATCGACTATCCATCATGCATCTAAGCCTTAAAAAATCTCTTAGTGATTTGATACTTGGCTGTGTGACTCTATTCACCAAACAACTCTTGCAGTTGAGCCAACTTTTGGTGGCTAGTCTTAATGTCTTCATGTTAGCACTAGAGCTCATTAGACATCAAGCCCAGCATGTAATACCTAGCTTTGTTATCTTCATCCATCCATTTTTTTAGAGATGCTCTCTGATCAGTAGATGGACGGGCCGATAAAGTGGGAGGATCTTGTTCCAACACATGAGTCAACTTTTTGGAACTTAAAATAATTTTAAAGTTTTGGAGCCAATTCTTTTTGTTGGATCCAGTCAGTCTATGGGTGTCTAGGATACGAGCTAGTGAGTTGGATGCAGGCATTTTTCTATAGAGAGTCAAAGATTCTAGTTAGATTTTATAATTAGACTTAACTAATTTATTTAGAGATTTTATTTTTAAATAAATTAGTCTTCTACTATTTACTTGGATCCCTATACTTCATTGGTAGAGATGCGAAAATCTCCATGATTATAGATTTCTAATGGGTGGTGTGGTCCCACCGACTGGCTCACCACCTCACCAAATAGTTATTGGTAATGGATCAACTGCTGAGTGGATAACTCTTATCTAATGATTCTCTAATCATGGTGCACCCAAACCTAATCTCTAATTCATGAAGCTCACCATTTTTGGAATATTGCTCCACTTTTTAGTTAAGTCAGACCCACCATTTGGATGAATTGGATTTTTGATTGGATCTCTCATCATATTTAGAATATTGAACCCAACCCATCCTCCAACCCGTAGCATCCAATGCCTAATAGACATGGTTGCATCTTTTCGGTGCAACTGAACCACTGTATCCAATCGAGAATAATCAACGTCAGGAAGGATCAATACATCTACAATGGTGAAAGACCTTAGACTTAATATTTTCTTAAAAAGATTTAATTTAGGTCTCTTTAAACTTGACTTGACTTAGTCATAATAATTATGACTAACCTAGTGGTATGGGTTGGCTTGAATTGTTAGCCATCTCAAATCAGAATTGGATTGACATAAATAGCCAGGTAAGAGAGATCGGTGGAAGGGATATGCCCTTAACTCGACAAAAATGCATTCAGATCGAGTAGCTTCTAATTAAAAACCAATCGATCATATCTGTCAGATTTACTTTAGACCCCAAATTATTGAATCAAAACCAATTAGATTAGCCAACAATCCAGGCTTGAGTTGTGGAGCCAAATTAGGTATTGACTTGATCGAGTCACATCTCAATATGATTCAATCTTGACCTAGACTTAATCCTATTAGGCTGATCAATTCTAAGCTTTCTTTGATCCCATCTAACCAAATCTTGATTCGATTTGATTAACCGCTAAATCTAATTGAGCTATCCAAGCCCAAAACCAAATTTATGATGATGTCTTAGATCTAAAAATTCATAATTTTTAGACTTAATTAATTTTATAATCTTAATTCTTAATTAAGTTTTGGGTTCATGAATAAAATATGTATCAAAATTCTAGGGTTTCATAATTTAGGATTTTATAGAAAATAAATTTTGATTTTTGATTAAGGATGAATGTGTAGCACCCCTACACATCATAAGAACACCCAATCGAATGGGAGGAGAGGGTCTTTAAATCCTACTTTATTTTTATGATTGGACAGCTAAGGGGAATGCCTTAATCAGAAATATATTTTCTAAAATAAAACTCATTAGATCTAAATCATATATAACATATACAAAAGATCTAACCTGTACATGTCTTGCATACATTTCATGTATCATAACTTAATAAGCCATGTATGCTTTCAGATCTGAAATATCACATATTAAATATGAAAAATAGAATTTTAAATTTGATCTCATCAAAGATAAAACTATTCTAGACTATTTATAGAACTATTCTATGACTAGTCTAAGCATGCATCTTTTATATCTCATATGAATAAATTAAAAATTAAAACTCTATATTCTATTTTTCAGATCTGGTTACAACAATTATAACATCAAAAAAATAAAAATAAAATAGATCTAGAATTATATTTAATTAAATTAATAACATGATTATACTAGACTACACGTAGAACTATTCTATTCCTAGTCTAGTCATGCATCTCATACATTATATATCTAAATCATTTAATTTTTAATTTTTTGATTTCAGATCTAATCATATCTTATGTGACATATAAAATTATTTAATATTAGATCAAAAATAAGAATTAAATTAGATCTAAAATAGATCTGAAGAACTGCTAACCTAGCTCTGATACCACTTGAAGAAAAATATGATTTTCCACAGTAGGATCATATAGATTTGATCAGATCTGGGAAGGATTTTTCTAAAAAAAATTTTAAATGATTCAATCAGATCTAAATGTTCTCAAATTTGATCATAAAAATTTGATATCAAAAATTAAAATAAAAATTAAATCAAATTTAATTTCATACCTTATTTGGATAATCTGATTATCCTGCAATGATCTTGATCTTTCCTGAGGTTCTGGAAGGAGCCACGCACGTGTCTGACCTCTACCAATATCCACTCAGGAAGGATCTGGACATCTTCTCCTTTCGAATCAATGCTTTGAAGATTAGATCTAGATCTAATCTAAAGAACCTTCAAAATAACTTCTGAAGGCCACACGTTTGTCTCTTGATCAGCAACTTCTTGACATGATCTTTGCAACACCGCTTTCAATACTTGATCACAGATCTTACCCAACGCATGGAGAAGAGGTATGGGATTTGGAATAAGGGTGTGGAAGATGGGTAGAGGAGCAGGGCTTTACCATGGTATATTTGCAATGCCAAACTACTTTGACAAGGGGTCTATTTATAGAACTAGTGCAGCCCTAGAGTCCTATTTGATCAAGCAATCTTATTATTTGATCAATCTAAAATCCTATTAGATTTCCCATGTTAATACCTGATTTCATCAGGTTTTGTCACCCAAAAGTTGCACAACATAGATAAGTAGAGGAGGGTGGCGTGGAGAATTATCTTTAAGAGTTTGTTCCATAACAAACTCTTCCTCCATGCCTCCTTTCATTGTGCACGTACCATATGGGAGGGGCATCTCTTTTCCATGAAGAAAAATTCCTTGAGGTGTGTGCCCCAGATCAAATATAGGGGGCGCATGCCATCCCTCTTTCATTCTTGCAAAGATCGGGTCAAAAGCCCCCTTGTCTGGTGCCCAGTTGGTTTTTTTTAAGACAATCTTTGGTTCTATTTGGACAAGCCCTGATGTCATCAGAACAAGGCCTTATCTAACTAGGACAAGCTCTAATCAGACTAGGACAAAGCCATACAAGATTTTCAGGTGAGCCCAAACTAATTTGGCTCAATCGAGATGAACCAAAAAGACTACAGAAGGAGAAAGTTCAGCTCAATCATTTGCTAGCATGATTTCTTTGAACCTAATTAGATCTTATCCGAATCAATCCAACTGGGTCAACTTAATCGATGACATATTGATCCAAACTCTTATTTGTGTGATTTAGTTAAGTTGAGTTCCGTATGATAATGAGACATGTCGCGATCTCTCTCATCGACATCATCGAAACATCTTTTGATTGACTAGAACTTTTCTGATTTGTACCATTAGAATGATCAATCATCGAAATCATTCTAATTGCTTCCAAAATCCATCAGTGATACCTAGCAGTATATAGTGGCAATCCATCATAACCGAAAGTAAACCTCTCAGTGCAGTTATCGGTGTGACTGAGTTCTTCTAGCTGGAGCCCTGATAGTATTAGGGTTAAGATGAACTCATCAAATCCAACATCCATCATATGAATTAATCATTCGATTCGAGTCCAATGTAAAATCCTAATAGAAACTCTTTCTATCATTCTCACATTACCATGGCCATGGGCTTATGGACTCGATTCTCATGATCATCATAGGGTAGCTCCTCATCTACCGAGATAGATAGATCCCTTATTGGTGCAATCCAATTTCTATAATGAACATGCTATAACCAACATACACGTCAGGATTCTAAATGGCTAGGAGACAGAGTTATGGTGTAGTCAAACTATAACACCCTCAAGATGAACTATCGATGCACATCAGATCAAAGAATTAGACACACCACCATAGCATCGAGCCTATCATCGATGAGAAGATAGACTTTCTTATGACTACTCGAGGTGGTCACGCTTAGTGCCCTCATTCTTTAACGAGTACCTATACTCTAGCTTCGATGTCTCCATATCATAGACTCAAGACTCATCTATCCTAAGAAAGCGATCGTACACTAACCTTCCAAATCGATCATCATTTTCGTGATGATCCTATGGTTGGAAGCAAATTATGAGTTAATTATGAGAATTCATGTCTTAAATTTTCAACTTTTGAAAATATGAATTGTCATTAAAATTGACTCAAAGGATGTATTACAGATACTATAAATACACACTATGATAGAAAATATTTTTTTATTAATTTTTAGTCAAAATTATAAAATTATCCTTAGAAGTGTATTACAGTGTCAGCTAATCTGGCTTCTAGGACACACATCTAACAACCTGAAGTTGTAGATAGAATCATTGATGCTAATGTCGACCAACATGCTTGGAATTGACTAGGATCCTTTTTTGAGGTAGTCACTTCATCCTTCCTTTCCTTTCTAATTTTTTCAGTGTTTACTTGTCCACACGATCCATTTCATCATCATCATATATATATTTGTTAAACAGATGGGCCATCAACTACTTGGCTATATCAAATCACTAAACCACTTGAGGTCAGAGTTTGTGAAGGTCCAAGAAGATCATCAGGCTGAAGTTGAGCGCCTACTCAAGGAGAGGGACGAGGTTGACCACTCTTTGAAAGAAAAGCTTATTAAGGTCAAGGGTCTTCAGGAGGACTCCGCAAGGAGAAAGAGGCATCGGAGGAGTTGAAGACCACTTTTGGCTTGGAGGAAGAGCGGAAGAGAAAAGCTGAAGTGGAGACTACCAAACTAAAGGAGCAGATGTCTATGTGGATCTCGGAGACAATGATCCGAGCAATTAAGGAGTTCAAGGTCTCCCCCAAAATGAGAGACTTGAACATCAAATTTGGCCAAGAGACCTTCAACAAAGGTTACGAGCTCTGTGAGGGCAGGATGGCCAGCAAATTTTTGGAGCTTGACCTCGACTTCTTGTATGAAGGGGCTTCTGACGAGGTGGCAGATCCATCTATCATTGCAACCAACCTCCCACCTACCGAGCTAGCTTCCACTACACCTCTGACCTCCTCTACTCCTGCCACTGTTGAAAGGCTTGTGCTGACTAAGGCTGCACTAAACTCTTTCACCATTCTCTCGGAGGTCTGAGACCTCCTACTTTTATATTTCTTTTTCATTTTTTCCTCTTGTAGTAAAAATATTTTGATCAATCAAGTCAATTTTGAGAATGAGATTTTCTTCTGTGAAATCTATGTGGTGATATTTTCATGCTTCAAGTATAGTCTCCTATCAAAGCCGACCTCCTTCCTCAGGGTGTCCTCTTGAAGTTCCATATAAAGAGCCTAAGGAAAGAGGCTCATCAAACTAAGAAGAAATTAGAGAAAGTAGAGGATGAGCTTTGAAAGTTGAAGAAACATTATTTCGAGGCTATAATTGAAGTTACTCATCTTTGCCAAGTCCACAAAAATGATTCTATGGACTATATCAATAAAAAGCACGATCTAACAAAGGAGTTGGAATAGGTGAAGAAGCTCGATAGCGATAATGTGTGGGCTCTAACAGCCAAGGCAAGTTCTCTAGAAGTTAAGCTGAAGGTTGCACAAGAAAAAATTTGGTTACTTGAAGCAAACTTGGCATGGTCAACCAGTTCGGAGGAGTATGGCTGGGCCCGATTGGGACTGGACAAAGAAGTATTTCGAACTCTAAAATCAATTACAGGTAGCTGAGGATTTCCATAATGAATACAAATATGACTGGTTTGGCCAAGTCGCCGACCTTAAGGAAAAGCTCCGAAGGGCTGATGACGAGATTCCTCGCCTTCGGTGATAATTGTCTGAAGGGGCTCGAGCTAGCTCGAGTAAGGACTCGACAGAGGTCCAATCTTTATAGAGCTCTCTAGAGAACTTGTTTACTTTGTTCAGAAACAACCAAACTAAAGTGCGAGGTTAAAGATGCAAATGGTCTACTAATAGAATGCTATAAAGGATGCAGAGACTGAGTTGGCTGTGCTAAGAAAGAAATTAAGGAAAGTTGAGGATGACTTGCAGAGGCATAAGAAGTTGTTGAGTGAAGGCCTTGCAATTTGGTGGGAAGTCGAAGAGAAGATCAAAGACTTGAAATTATCATTTGGTGCTAACCGACACTGGCACTAACAGTCCAAAGTCTGACTTTCCGAATAGGGCTTCGGCATCTTTTTTCTTTTTTCCATTCCTTTTTGCTCTTTTTTTATAATCAATGGTCTTACGGACTTTCCCATGTATTGAACTTTTTGTTTAAATGAAAATATTATTTTGACAACTTTATCTCAATTCTATGCTCGCATAGCTTTTCACTCTCTCCTCTTCTTATCTTAAGTAATCGGAGGTCTTCGTCTATGCTAGGATGAGGTTCTCCTATTGTTTCTAACATAGTTGGCCTTTTTCTTGCCCTCCTATTAGGACGAGGTTCTCCTCCTATTCTTGATGGAGTTGGTCTTTCTTTATTAAAACGAGGTCCTCCTCCTATCCCTAACAAAGCTATAAGAGTACAAAAATATCATTGAAAGGGCCTCTTCCATCTTTCTATCTTAAATAATCAAAGGTCTTCATCCATATTAGGACAAGATTCTTCTCTTGTTCCTAACATGATTGGCCTTTACTTGGTCCCCTATCAGGACAAGATTCTTCTCATGTTCCTAATGGAGTTGTCCTTTATCTTTGTTAGGACGAGATCCTCCTCCTATCTCTAACAAGATTATAGGAGCACAAAAGGGCCATTGAAAAGGCTTTTCCCCTTCTCTTGTCTTAAATAATCGAAGGTGTTCATCCATGTTAGAATGAGGTTCCTCTCCTGCTCATGACATGATTAGTCTTTACTTTATCCTTCAGTCAGGACAAGATTCTCCTCCTATTCCTAATGGGATTGGTCTTTATCTTTGTTAGGACGAGATCCTCCTCCTATCCTTAATAAGATCATAGAGGCACAAAAGGGCCATTGAAAGGATCTCCCCTCTCCTTCTATCTTAAATAACTAGAGATCTTCATCCGTATCAGGAGGAGGTTCTTCTTCTATTCCTAACATGGTTGGTCTTTACTTTATCCCCATGTCAGGATGAGATCCTCATTCTATTCCTGATGGGGTTGGCTTTTATCTTTGTTTAGGCGAGATCTTCCTCCTATTCCTAATAAGGTAATAGAGGCACAAAAAGGGCCATTGAAAGGGCCTCTCCCCTCCTATTTTAAATAATCGGAGGTCTTCATCTATGTCAGCACAAGGTATTCCTCCTGTTTCTAATATGGTTGACCTTTACTTATCCTCCTATTAGGATGAGGTCCTCCTCCTGCTCCTGACAAGGATTGACCTTTATCTTTGTTAGGGCGAGGTCTTCGTCCTGTCCCTAAAAGGATCATAGGGCATAAAAAGGGCCATCTGAAATGGCCCTCCCCTCCTCCTGTCTTAAATAATCGGAGGTCTTCATTCCATGTTCAGGATGAGATTCTTCTCTCTAATTTTCCTGACATGGATTGGCCTTTCACTTTGTCCTCCTATTCAGGATGAGGATCCTTCTCCTATTTCCTAATGAGAGTTGGCCTTTATACCTTTATTAGGGACGAGATCCTTCCTCCTATCCCTAACAAGATCATAAGGAGCACATAAAAGAGTAGCGTTGAAAGGGCCTCTTCCTCTCCTATCTTAAATAATTGGAGGTCATCATCCATATCAGGATGAGGTCCTTCTATTCTTGACATAGTTGGCCTTTATTCATAGGCGAAGTTTGGTTGAGTCATTTCCCTATGTCATCACACGATTTTGCACCAAGAAATGAAAATATTCGAAGTAAAGGAAGTTTTATTATTAAGTAGAATTACTTCGATAGTACATTCATAAGATTTTTCTGAATTTTAAGGTTCACAGAAGGTATTAATTCTTCTGAGTTCTTATTAGATAATACATTCCTGATCAGATGATTTTCACCACCTCATAAGAACTTTTCCAATTTGGAGTGCTTTACTTGATTTTGAGGCTACGAAACATCTGCTCGTCGAAGTACAAGATCTTCTATTTTGGATCTCTTGCTTTTGACCCTTGAGTCAAAGTAGTGGGCTATCCTTTGCTTGTAAGCTACCACTCAGATCTGGACCTTCTCCCACTTTTTTTCTAGCTGATCAAGGTTAGTTCTAAGGTCTTGTGAGTTGCTTTGTTCATTGGAGGCCTCTACTCGCATTGAAAGGAGTTTGAGTTCGATCGAGATAACAGCCTCCATCCTGAAAGCCAATGCAAAGGAAGTTTCTTCAGTGAGCAATCTTTAAGTAGTTCAGTAAGCCCTGAGCACATGATAGAGTTCATCTACCCATGTTTCTTTTGCCCTTTTGAGTCTAGCTTTTATTCCTTGAAGCAAAGTTCTATTAGTTACTTCTGCTTCATGATTTGCTTGTGGATGAGCAACTGATGTGAAGTTGTGAGATATATTCAAATTTTCATAGAATTCAGCAAACTTCGCACCAACAAACTGACACCCATTATTAGTGATTAGTGTTCGAGGTAGACCAAACCTATAAATAATTGACTTTCAGATGAAATCCTGCACTTTTGCCTTAGTGATCTTTACTAGGGGTTCGGCCTCAACCCACTTAGTGAAATAATCTAGTATCACCAGTAGGAACTTTCGCTACCTTGATGCTATAAAAAAAGATCCAAGTATATCCATCTTCCATTGTACGAATGGCCAAGGGGTGTCTAGTGGTGTGAGCTATGAAGTTGGCTATCTCTGAATGTTTGCATTTCTTTGACACTTGTCACATTTTCTCACATAATCCATCGCATCATGTTACATTGTTGGCCAATAATACCCTTGATGGAGTAACTTATGTGACAAAGATCTCACCCCTAGATGATTTTCACAAATTTCTTCATGAACTTTCCTCAAGGCTATAGTCGTCTTCTGAAGGTCAAAGATAGTTGAGAAGTGGTAATAAGTATGACCTCTTCTACAACTTATTTTTATATAAAATATAGCAGGAAGCTTGATTTCTTAACTTCTGAGCTTCTTTATGGTCTTTAGGAAGAACTCCATCTTTTATATAAGAAATCAATGGATCGATCCAGCTGGGCTCATGGTTGACTTGCATTATTGCTAGGGGCTCTTCTGAACTTCGGTGTTGTAGGACTTCAAAGAGGACCTCTCTTGGGAGTTCATTTGGGGCTAAAGTGGCTAACTTGGAAACGAGGTCAGCTCTGATATTTTTTGCCCTGAGGATCTGTTAGATATCAAAGTTATTGAAGGTAAAGGCAAGATATCAAGCCTTTTATCTTTTCATTAAGTACTTCCTCATGCTTTCCTCCCTGAGCTTCATAATTTATTACTGACCTGTGCTACAACCAACTAAGAGTCACTGTAAACCATCAGATATTCTACTTCTAGTTCTTTGGCTACTTTTAATCCTATAATTAGGGCTTCATACTTTGCTTCATTGTTTGTAATGGGAAAGCCAAAGCATAGTGCATATTCCACTACAACTCCTAGATTGATGAGAATCAAGCCCGCACCTACCCTAGAGACATTGGATGATCCATCCAGAAATAATGCCTAGAAGTCTTTAGGGAGGTCAACTTCAATGGTGCCAGGGATATGAACTTCTTGATGTTTAGGTTTGGTTTCATCTAGAATAGTGTACTCCATTATAAAATTGGTCAGTATTTGAGCTTTAATGGATGGATCGAGGTTGAAAATGAATGTCAAATTTGGTTCAGTTCAATTCACCCATTTTGCCACTCTTCCTGAGGTATTCAGGTCGATGAAGAACCGCCTTTGATGGGTTTATCAGTAAGGAGAGTACTTATGTGCATCCTAAAAATAAAGGTCGGAGCTTCCTGGCTATAATCAACAAGGCATAAGTTAGATTTTTCTAATTTGGTGTACCTAGTTTCTGCATCCCTTAGGACTTTGCTTATATAGTAGATTGGCTTTTGAACTTTGGCTTCTTCCCCAACCAGTATGGCTCCAATAGCTATAGGAGATATGGTGAGGTACAAGAGTATTTCTTCTCTAGGTTCAGGTTTGGCTAGTAGTGGGGGCAAACTGAGGTAGCTCTTTAATTCTTCAAGGGCCCACTGACACTTGGGAGTGCAGTTGAAGTTCTTAGGCCACTTGAGTACTTGGAAGAAGGGCATGCAATCTCCATCGATCTTGATATAAAGCGATTCAGGGCCACCACCTTGCCCATGAGGCATTAAACCTCTTTTATTATTTTTGAGATAGCCATTTTCTGGATGGCTCTGATCTTCTTTGGATTAGCCTTGATGCCATGGCTTGACACCATGAATCTCAGAAATTTTTTCGAGGTTATCCAAAAAGCGCATTTTATAGGATTCAGCTTCATCTTGTACTTTTAGAGGGTGCTGAAGGTCTTCCTCAAGATCAGTACATATGTGATTTGGATGAAGATTAGCTTTTAACTAGCATATCATCTACATAGACCTCCATGTTGCAGACGATCTGCTTCTTGAAGATCTTATTCACCTGGCACTGATAAGTTGCACCCATATTTTTTGAGCCCAAAAGGCATGACCCTGTAATAATAAAGACCATGGTCAGTAATAAAAGCGATCTTCTCCTCATCCCGTGGTGCCATCTGGATTTGATTATATCCATTGAAAGCATCCATGAAGGTGAGGAGTTCATGTCCCAAAGTTGCATCCACTGATTGGTCAATCTTAGGTAGAGAATAACTGTCTTTTGGATGGATTGTGTTTAAATCTATGAAGTCTATGCACATCCTCCCCTTACCATTTTCTTTTTTAACCAGAACAATATTTGCAATTCAGTCTGAACAAAGCACTTCTTGAATGAATACCGCATTAAGGAGCTTGTCGACCTTATCCATTATAGCCTTTTGCCTTTCGAATACAAAACTATATTTTTTCTATTTCACTAGCTATTATTTAAGATCCACTCCTAGGTGATGTTCCACAACCTCTGCATCAATCCCAAGCATATCCACAGGCATGCAGGCAAAAATATCTACATTCTTTTGTAAGAAGGTGACAAATTGCCTTCTGAGTTTTTTCTCCAAATTGGAGCCAATTTTTATAATGTGCTCCTTATTCCCATCATTCAAAGGGATCTCCACAAGATCGTCGATGGGCTCTCCTCTTTCTTCAGATAGATCATCATGGGCATCAAGCCCATCCACTAGACAAGGGTCTGCTTGCCTTCCTCCCTGTAAGGCAATATTATAAAAAGTGTCGAGCTAGTGCCTGGATCTTCCTCTGACCTCTCTGACGACTTTATAGCTTCATTGGAAACTTCATTTTTAGATAGTAAAGTTCAAAACCACAGCCCTTGGAGTGCATTCAAACCAAGGTCGGCCAAGGATCGCATTATAGGCAAGAGGGTGCTTTCACCATGAAAAAATCGACTTGAGCTCTAGTTTGATTTCAGGACATCGGACCTGCTACCACAAGGCAATGTTATTACTCCTACTATTGGTACCTGCATCACCTATGAATCCTACCAAGTGGGAGAAGTTCATTCGACGGCTCCATTCTAGTATTCAGGTATAAGACATTTTAGAAAAAGCATCATAAAATAAGACATCAGCAGAAGCTTTCATTATCAATTAAAACATATGGCGTACATCATAATCAGCAATATTTAAAGTGACTACAACACATGTCACTGTATGCGAACAGTTAAACTCTTCCTAGGAAAATCTTCTTCAATAGCGAAAGAGATGGGCTCTTCAGTCCTACTACTTCTTTGCTGGCTCTGCCTGATGCACTGGCATCCCCTTCGCTGATGTCCCTTCCAAGCAATGGTGTTGATGATTCCAATGGAGAGGCCAATTTTCTTGTGGCTCATCCTCGTTCAAGATGGTTCAGGACTATGGATAGGGACTTCTTGGATGATTCTTCTCTTCTCTTTGATCAGTGCCTAATAAATTCGATCCAGCCGACCTCTTTCTAATTCAGTGCCTCGATCTCATCCTGAAGCTAGATGCATTCTTCGGTATTCGTGACCATGGTCATGATGGTAGAGGATAGTAGTTTGTTGGGAATTATGCACTTGGTCGGAATGAGTTTCCGCATTCTCTTCCAGCCCCTGGGTAGTTGCTCCCTTATCTCCATTAGCACCTAGGATCTTTAAAGTGCATTCAAGGAGAGCATAGTTGTTGAATATTTCTGGGAGGGGAGTTTTGCCAATCAGGCCCTTTCGATCTAGGCTTTCCATGTCAATGAGCTTTAAGGGGAGAGTTCGGGCTTCGTTCTGCACTTGGGAAAGGAGTTCGGGAACGCGACCAAGCTTCACTTAGTTTGCTTTCAGATGCGGGCTTGCTGGATTCACCTGCATCTGCCATGCTTCTCTTATGGTCCTCATCATCCTTTAACTTGAAGGCCTCCTCTACTCGGAGCATAACCTTCAGCCTGGGCCAAGCATATCAAGTGAAATTTCTGGGGTACTTTTCTTTCCAAGGAAGGATAGAAGATCATTTTTCTGAAGGTCATTCTTTAGTACGGATCATGGCTACATAGACTGGTCCAAGTTTCCAGATCTCCTAGTGCATAGCAGCATTGAAGTAGGCTGACATGTAAGCTTGGATGGACTCTCCTTTCTTTCTGCTTTATGTTCGATGAGGGAGAATCTGAACCTCATCTTGGACATCGGCTGCTTATGAAATGGAGCCATAAACTGATGGCTCATTTAGTTCGAAAGAGTAAGATCATACCCTGAGCTTAAAGACTTGAGTACTAGTTTCTTGCTGCTCTCCTTTGAAGGGTAGACAGGAAAAGCTCGGCATAGGATGGCAGTCTGGTACACCATGGAGTAGCATCATCATTCAAAAGACCTTCAGATGGTCGATTAGATTAGAATTCCCATCGTAACTCTCGAATTAAGGGAGCTTGAAGTTTGGTGGGACTAGCTCCTATATGATCTTAGCCAAAAAGGGAGGATCGATGTGGATGTCATCATGGTGGGCTGGAGCAGCATGGTGGAGCTCTTCAATCCATCAATTCATATCCTAAAGCTTCTGATCGAGAGCATCATCTTGATTGTGAATCTTAGAGGGCAGCCAGTTGTAGATGGAAAAAGTCTCTTCTCAAAAAGAATCATGATCAGAGCAGGAGATCCTTGCTCTCTACTTTTCCTTCGCAGAGGTAATGGGTCTGCTAACCTAAGTTGTCCTTCTTGATGTCAGTTCTTGAAGCTCTAGATAGGAGTTCTTTGGTTGGGCTGCCGCCAGAGATTGCTGCATAGCCTGCACCACTTCAGTGAGGCCTCGAACCTACTGCATTAGTAGATTAAACTGCTCTGGATGCACCATAGCCATCGGTGGAGGAGGTTGAGGTGCCCGTGATGGAGCAGGAACGAGCGGATCTGGCTCAGATCTAATGGTAGATGCAGTAGACCGTCGGATGGCTATCTTCTTCTGGGGCATTTATGGAGCAAAAGAGATCAAACGAAGATGGATCTTGAAGGATCAAAAGAAGAAGGTAAACAAGATCGACTGAACACTTCTTTTAGAAGAAGAGCTCAGTGGTCCTTCCTCTAGCATCAATCTTGTTGGTGCAGAAATTCGTGAGAATGTCAGACGTGGCTAGAGTTGAGAAGGTGAGGTCGTCGATGGGACTTGCAAAATAAAGTCCAAACCAAAGGTGGATGGCTCCAACAGGATCCTTCAATGCTCAAGTTAATTCTTCAGCCAACTGAAATGGAGTGCTCAAAAAATAAAGAAACAGAGTAATAGGAAGAGGAAGAGAGCTCAAGAAAAATGTATCTAGAGAGTTTCTTTTATAGATGAAGCATGTAATAAACTGATGGTGACAGCCGTAATCATCTGATAGTGGGCCGCTCGAAACCATATGGAGTTTGTTATGGAAGATGGTGTCTATTGTCATGATGTGCCAGTTTATTGAGATTTAATTGCTGAGGTTTGGATGGAATAGATATTAGCGGTGAAGAGCTTTAAATCACGATAGTTCTAGAAGAGTTCAGACTTCTCTAAGGTCGTCTGCATGCAGGTCGGTTTGTATTTAGTTGGAAGCTGAATTCATGTGGATGACAAAATCTTTCTAGACGACTGCAAGGAGTTTGACTAGATGGAGATTGATCGAAAGGAGTGAGATTAGAGGAGATCGATGGAAAGGAGTGTGACTGAAGGAGCTCATCTGGAAGGAGTGCGATGGGAGGGGTTCGTACGGAAGGAGTGTGATGGGAGGAGTCAGTCTAGAAGGAGTGCGATGGGATGGGTTCGTTTGGAAGGAGTGCGACAAGAGGGGTTTGTCCGAAAAGAGTGCGATAGGAGGAGTTCATCCAAAAGGAGTGCGATGAGAGGAGTTCGCCAGGAAGAAGTGTGATGGGAGGGGTTCATCTGAAAAGAGTGCAACTAGGGCCTAAGCCTGTCATTCATTTCTAGTCAAAAGGCAAGATTAGTATAATAGTAGCTCTTTTTTACTATTCAAGATCATGCTTCCAGACTTCTATGTGCTTTCAAGAAGTTCTGCAGTGTGAGTTTGTCGTTGAGGAGGTTGATGAGTTCTAGTAGGAGGGAGGTTAGTGGCTAAGGACTCTAGCTAAGGACTTCGGTGGGGATTGTTCTACCACCAACAAATCCATTATCACACAATTCAATGGAAGGCTATGACTTAGTTATCACCATAACTTTATCATTTTTAAGGATCTAATAATTTTAGAGGATTTGATTAACTTATTTTAAGAAGAGGAAAGAGAGCCAGCCAATTTCGATCCTCCCACTAACTTCACCAAGTCAGATAAAAAAGAACCTAATTAAAATTAGGATTAGGAGCACCAAAATCAGTCATGCTGATTTACCTAACTAACATGGGTGAGCCTAAATTATCAAGTGATCTAATCAAAATCTAATTCACCAGGATGTTTGGGTAAGTGAAATCAGTAGAAGGGATATGCCATTAATTCGTCAAAGATCAAAATCAATGCGAGTAGCTTCCAATTAAAAATCACTAGTCTAAACTATCAAACTTAGACACCATCCGATTCATTAGTTTCAATTTGACCAATCTAGTAATCTCGGGTTCGACCACGTAGCCATGAACCAAGTCCATTTGGTCCTTATTAAAGGCATGGACTTGACCAACTACAACTATTATAATTGAGTCTAAAGAGTCTTTGACCTAATCTAAATCAACATTTTGTTAGAATTGATCAATTACTCTAATTAGTCCATTCTTTAACTAACCTTAGGTCTAACCCAATTAATGGACCTAATTTATCTAACCCAATAACCAAAATTTTATGATCAATGACCTAGGATCTTTAATTCATATTTCTAGACCCTAATTCATCATACTTAATTCTTAATTAAATTTTTGGATTGAGGGTTGGGGTTCGGCATTTTAAAAATATTTTTTAAAATTTTAAAAGGTTCAACATAACTTAGCACTATTCACCAAATGGGTCAACCTATTTCAAAATTGGGTCAGCTCATTTCATAAATAGTACTAGTTATAGATTTTAATCTAGATCTATGTACAATACATAAAAATTATGAATCAAATTAGATCTAATCTAAATACTTTTTCATGATTAAAAATTAGATTAAAACTATTTAATCAAATTATAAAAATTATTAGATCAAATCTAAAATTTTATGATCAATTTTTAGATCAGCAACGTATCAGGACAATATTTTTACTTTAAGAGATAAACCATACGACAGGACAACCTTTAGTTCATGCGATCAAGATTTTATTTTTAGATCTAAAGTTTAGATTATTTTTTAGATCTAATATATAAAATAATCTAAACATAGATATGCATCATATTAAAAAAACCTGGATGATCTGATACCATTGCTGGGATGCATGCAAGTTTCTAGCTCTACTTTCAAAACTTTTTTAAAAATAAATCATAATAAAAATAAAAATTAATCTAATTAATTTATAAAAAGCTATAGATTTGATCTATAAATCCTACATTACTAGGATTTAATATGATATACATGCATGCTTTGAAATCTAAAAATAAAATAGCTGCAGGTAGTAAAATAATTTTACTAATCAACGTGTTTAGAACACGTTACCTTGCATGAGTAGATGATTTTGCAATCGAGTCACCACCAATCTGATCACCAGAAAGATTTAATTGTTGTGACATAGCTATACACATGTCTGGCTTCCAAGGATGGTCCACACGAGGTTCTGATCTTGATCAGCTTCTCTCGAGTGCTAGCTCGACGATAGACACTCCTGATAGCTAGATCTGATTGAACAATTTTGATCTCCCTCCACCAAAACTTTAGATGCTCCAGATCAACAATAGAGCTAGAAGAGAGGATGAGGACGTGCTCCAAAAAATTTTATGAAGATCTAATGCTCAGATCTAACAAAATCAAATCAGAAATCCTAGATCAAGAACTAGGGCAGCATAGCACTCAAACCCTAGAACCTACTTTTCTCTCTAAATTTTTCCTTCTCTAATTTTTTTTGTATTTTTCTCACACTAGGAAGAGGTTCATGAACTAGAGGGGAGACTTTCTCAAAAGTTACACACATCCCAAAAATTCATGAAATTTAATATGGAGCACACTCCATAAAGTGGCATGGAGGGATGGTCGTGATAAGAGAGTTGTTTCATTCAAATTAAAACTCTTTTGAATTTGAATGCAATCAACTAGTTATTATGTCTTTGAGGTGTGATAAGGGAGAATGCAAGCCCTCTTTTGCATGGAAAATCATTCATGAGATCATCTTTGTCGTGGAGAAAAATATGGCACAAAGAAAGTGAGGTGGTGCATGGGAAGACTAGGTCAAACTAGTCTTAATTTTTCTTATCCAATTGAACCAACCCAATTCAAATAGGTTAGGCTCAATTAGAGTAGATTAAATCCAATTAATTTAGGCTCAGTTAAATTCTAACCAAATTAAGAATTAATTAAGTCCAACCCTTGATCAAATCAAGGATCAAACCTCCTCAGCAATTAGATCATCTCATGATCTAATGGGGTCAAACCCAACTGAATTCAATTCAATTGGACTTGATCCAAAAAGTATTACTCAATCAAATTAAGTTAATTAGTAATCAAATCATAAAAAAAAAACTCTCATAAGCATAGAATCCAAATTCAGTGGGTATCCGGGCAATAAAGTCCCATCAATATGAAACTCTTGATCGAAGAGTTCCAAATTAGTAGGACTCTTGATGCTAGTGTCCAAAACAAATAAAACTCATAATCATAGAGTCCTAGACCAGTAGGACTCTCAATCATGGAATCTTAGATAAGTAGAACTTAGAGTACTAATGTAGTAGGACTCTTAGTCGAAGAGTTCCAATCCAATGGGACTCTTGACCATTGAGTCTCAGTCCACTAGGACTCCTGATCATAGAGTCCCAGACAACTAGGACTTAGAGTCCTAATGCAGTAAGACTCTCGATCGAAGAGTCCCAGTCCAGTGGGACTCTTGATCATGGAGTTTCAATTCAGTAGGACTCTTCACCAGCCATCAGATCAGGTAGGAACCTCTAGTGTATGTGACCCTATAAATTTAAACCTAAGTCGGTAGCACAAGAATCAATTCTTGTGTTAATCGAAGGGACCATCTAGTAATGATACCTGATGTTCAGATAGGTCGAGTAGTCGTAATTGTAATATTTAGAACCTATGTGAATATGATATTAAAAAATATGTTCCAAAGCTAATCATCGGTCTATTAACAATTAAGCTATATTATAATTATAATTAATTTATTAATGAATAAAATATATTTTTAGCATTTTTTTATGACAAAGCTTCCATCTTCTAATGAACTTCATTATTGTTATGATGTTCTTAGGACAATTTAGATTCGATGAAGAGAGGTTTATCGACTAGTCTTTAAAACTGTTTATGACCAAATGATAGGTTGTTAATAAGGATGACAGCATCTATCGAGCATTGATCGCTGTGTGTCATATAGATTGGTTGTCCTCTTTACCAAGAAGTATGGAGATACTGGTATGATATATAGGTAAGATGTAAGGATACCTCATCATTGAACGTAATCAACTCTAGAGTATTCTGCTGTCGAGAATATCTCTGACAGAATATAGGTATAAGTATCTTTTAGATCTGAGATTACCTCATTGGCTTGTAAGCAACTCACTGTACTTTGGTATTGGATTAACTGAATTTCTAATTTAGTAATGAAAGATTTTTGGATACAGCCAAGTACTTATAAAGTTGGTGCGTGATCAAGATGAGATTGACCACTCCAAGAGTTGGAGAAGAATTTATCACTGTATTTCAATATAGGAAAACCTTGGCTAGGATAATCCATGAGATGGATTTTATATTTTAAAATATAATGTGGATAGCCTAATCAAGGTTGACAGTTGAACTCTAAGGTATTCTATGAGCATTTTGGTCAAGGGGATAAATTATATAAAAACTATATTCATATGGGTTCTATGGATATTGTACTACATATTTGACCTATTTGACTGTCAGATACCATTGCTAGATGGTCACTTTGATTGATACAAAAATTTATTCCCATGATATTGGCTTGGATTTGGATAATGGGGTTAGACACATTAGAGTTCATGATCTGATCGGATGGTTGATCAATGATTAAGAATCGTTCTAGGGTTAAACGATCAATACTATTGATGTTTAACCTAGTGCAAGTATTGCAGGAGGATCGATTAGCAATTAGATTACTAATTAGCTTAATTTGATTAAATTAGAAAATTAAAATTAAGTCTAATTAAATATAATTTAATTAAAATTTGATTTGGACTTGATTGGATCAAGTCTAATTAGTTTATTGGATAAGCCAATTGTAAGAAAGAACTAGTCCTAGTTCAATTAGGACTTGTATCAACCCAATTTCTAATTTGACTAAAAAATTAAATTAAAATTTAATTTAATTTAGATATTATCTACCAATTTTGGTCACCTATCATTTCTTGTTCTTTGACTTTGGTCAAAAGTCTACCTTTGACTGGTCAAATGTTGACCATTGATACTTTGACTTTTGACCACATGTCATGCACCTATTGGAGAGCTGGTGGGGGCCTATCCTCCTGCTAGAACCTGGCAAGGAAAAGGGCGCATGCCACCCCTGGCGTGTGCCCAAGCTGGAGGCGCCCAGGAGTCCCTGTTGGACAAGGACTCCATCTCCTTTTTGGATTCCAATTAGAGTTCTCCTAAGAACCAACTTTGATTGGTCTAAGGCACCCTCTATGGAGGAATCTAGGGGATTCTATTTTCACCAATTAGATTTAGATCTAATTTCACAAAGAGTATGATTGGTTGGGAAGAAGAGAAGTTGGATCACAGACAGTCTATAAATAAGATCCTGCACCCAACCCAGATTGTGATAGGAAGTGATTGAAAGGAATCACAATTCTCATTCCCAAGGCTGCCTCTCCCCTCTTCCTCCATGTCAAACCCACCTTCTCCCTCTCCTCTCCACGTTCAAAAGGATTTTGGAGCTTGGTTGGTGCGATCCAGATCAAAGAAAGGCGACTGAAAGCTAGAAGGCTGCGCTGCTGCAAAGGACGACTGCTGATCTTCAAAAGGAGTTTTGAAAATCCTCTAGATCAGATCCAGATCTAATTTTTGGAGATGTGATAGAGAAGAAGAGAATCTTCAGATCTAACTCGAGTAGATATCGATAAAGGCCAGACACTTGCGTGGCTAGATTCAGAACCTTCCGCTGCATACAGGATCATCAACGGGTAATAGGATTACCCATATCAAGATAAATTAAATTTGATTTAATTTATCTAGATTTTATTTTATTTCTAAAATAATAATAATCAGATCTAAAATATCTCAGATTTAATTAGAATTAAAGAAAAAAAATTTAAAATATATCTCTTGATCTGATCAGATCTGAACGAACCTGGTCTGAGAAATCAGGATTTTTCTTCAACTGATATCAGAGCCAAGGTTCTAAAAGTTTTTAGATCTGATTTTAAATTTATTTTAATCAAAAAATAAGTAATTTTAGATGTCACATGAGATGTGATCAGATTTAAAATCAAAAAAAATTAAAATTAAATGATTTGGATCTAAGATTAGAAAATATGCATGACTAGTTCTAAAATAGAATAGTTCTATAGAATAGTCTTGCATGTTTTTGATTTAATCTGATTAAATCATATTTTAGATCTATTTATTTACTATTTTTTGATATTATAATGGTTATAATAACATCTAAAAAATAGCAAATAAAAATTATTTAATTTTAAATATCATATGAGATATGATTGATGCATGTCTAGACTAGTTGTAGAATAGTTCTACATAATTGTCTAGATTAGAATTTATTTTGATTAGATCAATTTAAATCTAATTTTTTAGATTATTATGAGATAATTTAGATCTGAAAATATGCATGATTCGATACATGAGATGTATGCAAAATATGCCATGATTAGATCTAATTTGTATATGAGATATATGATATAGATCTAAAACTGTTTTGTAGTATTGCATGTTCCTGATTAAGGCGTTCCTCTTGGCCGTCCGGTCATAAGAATGAAGAAGGATTTAAAGGCCCTCTCTTTCCATTCGATGGGGTGTTCTTATGATGTGTAGGGGTGCTGCGTGTTCGTCCTTAATCAGAAAATCCAAAACTTACTTTCTGCAAAACCCTAGATCCTGAAACCCTAGGATTTATTGTGCATATTTTGTTTATGAACCCTACTTAATTAAGAATTAAGATTATGGAAATATTAATTAGGTCTAAAATTGAGAATTTCAGATCTAAGACATATTCATAATACTGGGTTCGGGCTTGGGTAGCTCAATTAGGTCTAAGCGGTTGATCAAACCGAATCAAGAGTTGGTTAGATGGGATCAACAATGCTTAAATTGACCAGCCTAATAGGATTAAGTCTGGGTCAAGATTGAGGCGAGTCACGATCAAGCAAGACCTAATTAGGCTCAGAGGTTAGAGTTGGGATTGTAGGCTAACCCAATTGGTTCTGACTCAATAATTTGGTGTCTAAGGTAAGTTTGGCACATACGACCGACTGGTTTTTAATTGGGAGCTACTCGACCTGAATGCATTCTTGTACGAGTTAATGGCATATTCCCTTCCACCGGTCTCACTTACCTGGCCATATCTGTTGACACAGTTCTGATCTGAGGTGGTCAATAATCCGAGCTAACCCATGCCACTAGGTTAGTCATAATTGTTATGACTATGTCAAGTCTAGTTTAATGAGACCTGAATCAATTCTCCCTAAGAAAAGATTAAGTCTGAGGTCTTCCACCATTGTAGATGTGCGGGCCCTTCCGGGGTTGATTGTTCTCGGCTGGATACAGTGGCTCAGTTGCACCGGAAAGATGCAACCATGTCTATTAGGCATTGGATGCTATGGGCTGGAGGATGAGTTGGGCTCAATATTTCGGATACGGTGAGAGACTCAATTAGGAACCCAGTCTATGCAAATGGTGGGTCTGACTTAACTAAGGAGTGGATCAATATTTCGGATACGGTGAGATTCATGAATTAGAGACCAAGTTTGGGTGCACCATGATTAGAGAATCATTGAACAAGAGTTGTTCACTCATTGGCTAACCCATCACCAATAACTGTTAGGTGAGGTGATGAGTCAGTTGGTGAGACCGCACCACCCACTAGAAATCATTAATCATGGAGATTTTTGCATCTCTACAGAGGGAGTGTAGGGATCCGAGAAAATAGTGGAGCTAATTTGTTTAAAAATAAAATCCCTAAATAAATTGGTCAAGTCATAATTACAATATCTAACTAGAATCTTTGACTCTCTACAGAAAAATGTCTGCGTCCAACCCATTAGCACGTATCCTGGACACACATAGACTGACCGAATCCAATTATAAAGATTGGCTCAGGAACTACAAAATTATTTTGGGTTTCGAGAAGTTAACCCATGTATTGGACCAGGACCCTCCCACCTTACCAGCCCGTCCATCCATTGAACAGAGAGCATCTCTGGAAAAATGGATAGACGAAGATAATAAGGCCAGATATTACATGTTGGGCTCGATGTCTGATGAGCTCCAGCGCCAACATGAAGATATCGGGACTGCTCGCCAAATGTTGGCTCACCTGCAGGAGATGTTTGGTGAACAGAGTCGCGCAGCCAAATATCAAGTCACGAAATGACTTTTTAAGGCTAAGATGCGTGATGGGCAGTCAGTCCAAGATCACTGTCTGACAATGATCAAGGACATGGAAGAGCTTGAGAAGCTCGGTGTGAAGTTAGACTTGGACTTGCAGAATGATATTATTCTGCAATCCTTGACTGATGCATATGGGCAATTCATCATGAATTACCACATGCATAAACTTCAAAATTCCTTGGCCGAATTAATGAATATGCTGGTTACCGTTGAGCTTTCTATGAAAGGTTCTAAAGGCTCAGTTCTTGCTATGGAATGGACTTCTTCCAAAAGAAAGTCTTATGGAAAGAAAAAGAAGTCTGTGAAAAAGCAGAAGGTGGAAGGAACAAAGAAGAAGAAGGCAGAGCCGAAGATGAAAGGCCGCTGTCAAAGGAAAGTGTTTCCATTGCAACAGCGACGGCCATTGGAAGCGGAACTGCCCTACTTACCTGGCCACCCTGAAGAACAAGAAGGAAGGTCCTTCTGGAGGTATGCTCGTTATTGAGTCTAACCTTATGGTTTCTTCTGCATCCAGTTGGGTGCTTGACTCTGGTTCTAGTGCTCATCTGTGCACTTCTATGCAGGGTCTTGAGGATAGCAGGAGGCTGAGGGATGGAGACATGATCCTACGCATGTCGGTAATGGAGCAAGAGTTGCTGCAGTAGCCGTGGGAACATACCCTCTTCGATTACCATCTGGTTTAGACTTAGTTTTGAAAGACTGTTATTATGTGCCTGCAGCTAGCAGAAATTTGATTTCTGTTTCATGCTTAGCACAAGAAGGCTATGTGATTACCTTCTTTAAGGACCATTGTAACATTCTTTATGAAAGAAATAAAATTGCAAATGGTTTCCTTATTAATGGTCTTTATCAGCTACATATTGATGTACCTGTTCTAACTATCGAGCAAAACGTGAATGCCAAACGACCTAGGGATAGTCCAAATGACAGATATCTATGGCACCTGAGATTAGGTCATATAGCAGAAGATAGGATCAACAAATTGGAGAAAAATGGGCTATTGAGTCCATTGACTTCGAGTCATATCCAACTTGTGAATCTTGTCTTCAAGGCAAAATGACTAAACTCCCTTTTGTTGGACATGGGGAGAAGGGCCACAGATCTCCTTGCCCTAGTACATACTGATGTGTGCGGCCCATTTGATGTGCCGGCTAGAGGCAATTTTGTCTACTTCATTATCTTTATCCGATGATCTGTCTAGGTATGGGTATGTGTATCTTATGAGACACAAGTCTGAAGCTTTTGAAAAGTTCAAAGAATTCAGACATGAAGTAGAAAATAAACTGAAAAACCCATTAAGGTTCTTCGATCAGATCGAGGAGGTGAATACCTTAGCCGAGAATTCCTAGACTATCTCAAGAAAAATGGCATAGTCTCTCAATGGACTCCACCAGGAACACCTCAACTCAACGGATTTCAGAATGGAGAAATCGGACTCTATTGGATATGGTTCGATCCATGATGAGCTTCACAGACCTCCCTGATTTTCTTTGGGGACACTCATTGTTAACTTCAATTTATCTACTGAATAGGGTTCCCTCTAAAACCGTTCCTACCACACCGTATGAGATATGGCACGGTAAGAAACCAAGTCTGAGTCATCTCAGAATTTGGGGTTGTCCGGCTCATGTCAAAAGACAACAAGCGGACAAGTTAGAGTTTAGGTCCTTCAGAGCTCGATTCATAGGATATCCTAAAGAGTCATTAGGATACTATTTCTACATTCCAGAAGACCACAATGTGATTGTGAGTCGACATGCCATCTTTCTTGAAAAATAGTTTATTCAAGATAGCGGCATTGGAAAGCAGATTAAGCTTGATGAGAAAGTCTCACAAGTACAACGAGCTAAGGACCAATTGGAACCAAATCAGGTTGAGCCAATAAGAACACTACCTCCTCCACCTCGTAGATCGAAAAGAGTTTTCCATCCCCTGAAAGATACTTAGGTATTATTTCAGAGGAAGTAGAGAAAATGTTCCTCGTAGGTAATGGTGCTCATGGTGATGATCCCAAAACCTACAATGAGGCGATATCAGATATCGACTTCGAGAAATGGCTAGAGGCAATGCAGTCAGAAATTGACTCGATGCACTCAAACCAAGTCTGGACCTTGGTAGATCCACCAGAAGGTATAGTACCTATTGGGTGTAAATGGATCTTCAAGAGAAAGATTGGTGCAGATGGAAATGTGGAGACATTCAAGGCTAGACTAGTGGCAAAAGGTTATAGTCAATGTGAAGGCATTGACTATCAGGATACCTTTTCCCAGTGGCTATGCTAAAATCCATCCGCACATTGCTTGCCGTTGCAGCCTATTTCGATTATGAAATATGGCAAATGGATGTGAAAATGGCATTCTTAAATGGATATCTTGAGGAAGATATCTATATGGAACAGCCGCTAGGTTTCACATCCAGTGATACTGATCACAAGGTTTGCAAGCTGCAAAGGTCCATATATGGACTTAAGCAAGCATCTCGGAGCTGGAACACTCGTTTCAATGATGTGATCAAAATATTTGGTTTCATCAAAAATGAAGAGGAACCATGTGTTTTCAAAAAGGTCAGTGGGAGCGCTGTTGTCTTCCTCGTATTGTACGTGGATGACATCCTCCTTATTGGGAATGATATTCCCATGATTGACAACAGTCAAATTATGGTTGTCCAAGGAATTCTCCATGAAAGACCTAGGTGAAGCATCCTTTATTCTAGGAATTAAGGTCTATAGGGATAGACCGAATAGGATGCTAGGACTTTCACAGAAGATGTACATAGAGAAAGTACTAAAGAGGTTTAGTATGGAAAACTCTAAGAGGGGATTAATACCCTTCAGACATGGTATTCATCTTTCCAAGAAGATGTGCCCTAGCACACCTGAGGAAATAGAACGCATGAGCAAGATCCCTTATGCTTCTGCAATAGGGAGCCTCATGTATGCCATGCTATGTACACGACCTGATATAGCCCATGCTGTGAGTGTCACAAGCAGATATCAGTCAAATCCAGATGAAGAACACTGGACTTCTGTGAAATGTATCCTTAAGTACTTGAGAAGAACTAAGGATATGATGTTGGTCTTTGGTAATGGAGAACTCCAAGTCCAGGGATACACAGACTCAGATTTCATGTCCGATATAGATGATCGAAAGTCGACATCTGGAAGTCTGTTTGTGTGCAATGGTGGTGCTGTCAGCTGGAAGAGTTCCAAGCAAACAGTGATAGCAGATTCCACCATGGAAGCAGAATATATCGCTGCATCAGAGGCTGCGAAGGAAGCATTCTGGTATAAGAAGTTTGCTGCAGAAATCAGAGTAATGCCATCAGATGCCATTCCTCTATACTGCGACAACAATGGCGCCATAGCCCTTGCTAAGGAGCCGAGGTCTCACCAGAAATCCAAGCATATTGAGCGGCGATACCACCTCATCCGCGATTACCTCGAGAAGGGTTACGTCGAGGTCAAGAGAGTCAACTCCACAGATAATGTGGCAGACCCACTTACAAAGCCGTTGGGCCAGCAGAAGATCGAAGCCCACCTTGAGAAGATGGGACTTAGACTTGTAGCCAATTGGCTTTAGGATAAGTGGAAGATTGTTAGATATATGTGCCCTAGAAGCCAGAATTGGCTGACACTTGTAATACACTTCTAGGGGCAAAATTATAATTTTGACTATAATCAATAAAATGGGTTATTTTCTATCACATATGTGTATTTAGTGTCTGTGATACATCCTTTGAGTTAATGGTAATGATAATTCATATTTTCAAGAGTTGAAAATTTAAGACATGAATAATCATTATTAACTCATAAAATGCTCCCGACCATAGGATCATCACGAGGATGGTGATTGATCTGGAAAGGTTGGTGTACAATCGCTTCTCTTTAGTAGATGAGTCTTGAGTCTACGGTGTGGAGACACCGGAGTGAGAGTACAGGTACTCGTTAGAGAACGAGGGCACTGAGCGTGACCACCTCGAGTAGTCATTAGGAAGTCTACCTTCTCGTCAATGACTGACTCGATGCTGCAGTAGTGTGTCTGGTTCTTTGACCTGAGGTGCATCGACAGTTCACCTTGAGGGTGTTATAGTTTGACTACACCATTACTCGATCTCCTAGCCATATGGAATCCTGAGGTGTATGTTGGCTATAGCATGTTCATTGTAGGAACTGGATTGCATCAAGATGGAATCTATCTACCTCGGTGGTAGAGGAGCAGCCCTATGATAATCATGAGAATCAAGTCCAGAAGTCCATGGCCATGGCAGAGTGAAATAATAGAAAGAGTTTCTATTTAGATTTTCACATTGACTCGAATCGAATGATTACATCATATGACAGAAACTAGGGTTTGACGAGTTTACCTTAACCCTAATCTGATCGGGGCTCAAGATAGAAGAACTTAATCACACAGGTTGATAAGTGGTAAAAATATACTAATAAAAGTATTAAATTATAAAATAAATTAATCTATTTTATTAGAAATTGATACTTTTATTAATCTTATGTAGGAAAGAAGGCCACCAATGTGAAGATCTTATTTTTCTGGTTCAGATGAAAAAAATTTCAGGCAAAACGGACTTCAAACGAGCCCAGAATCGAATTTCAAAAAAAAAAAAAAAACCGCCGACGCAATGCTGACGTCAGCATTTTTCGCGGCGCACGGTGGACCATCTGAAGGGTAATTTTGAAATTTCACAGCAAGAGGCGCGCGCTGATTGGCTGAAGAACTCGGCGGTCCACGCAACACCGGGCTCGCGCATGGTCCACGGAGGGCAATTTGGGAATTCTGGCTGATCCAACGGGCGGTTTTCACTGAAGCTTGATCGGACGGACGAGAAGAAGGCGCTGATGGACGGCATCCGCAGCTCCCGATCGAGATCCAACGGTCGAGATTCATCCCGACATAAAACTAAAGGTCTGAAGGCTTATTTCAACACGATCGGACGGCCCAGATTCGATCCAATGGATGATCCAACGGCTGATATTAAATCCGACTTGATCTGGGTTATTTTAAGGGGTTTTTGAGTGGTTTTTGGACCGTTTGATCAAGATCTAACGGACAGAATTACTCAGATCTTAATTTGAGTTGATTTAGGAGTCCTAAACCTAATTTTTGATGGATTTTAAGGGGAATCAAACACTTCAGCTATAAAAAAAGCCTGTTGCCGTGAAATAAAAAAAGAAAGAAAGAGAGAATCAAAGAGAGAGACGGGGAGAAAGAGAGAGGGAGAAAGAGAGAGAGAAAGAGAGAGGAGAGAGATAAAAAAATGATTTGTGAGAAAATCAAAAAGGGTTTTTTTTTGATTTTTCTTCGACGATCAAGACATCGATCAAGGAGCCTCTTCTTCTTCGCCAAGTTCTCCACATCAAGAGCAGCAGACAATCAATTTCAGCAATCAAACAGTCTAATTTCTTCATGCTTTTTATTTTATTTGCTATTTTTGAATTTGTTATCATGAACTAAATTTTATTTTACTAAGGCTAAGGTGTAGCCACTCTTTTGATGCAATATTCAGTATGATTTATTTTTAAATTTTATTCATGAGGAGTATATAAATCTGATCTTAATGCTTTTAGATTACTGGCCATCTTCTAATTGATCTGATGAACATAGATGTTACGGACCAAGTACATCTATGTTAATGCTTCTTGATTATATACCTTGTATTATGAATCAAATTAGAATTCATATGCATGCAGGAAATTTTAGTGCGCTTTGGACGCAGCGTATTTTAATTAGAGGGTTTCACAAAACCTAATGCATTAATATTTATTTAAATTACACCTGGACCAAAGGATAATTAATAAATATTAATAGTTTTGCTATGCCTGGACCAAAGGGTAGTGAATAAATTAGGAGACTCCACCGTCACATGAAATAAAATTAATCTAAAAATCTGAATATTGTATTGACTGAGTTGGTGAACCGATTGCCTTAGTAATCCATTGCTCTTGAATTTAAAACCCTAATAATTTACACTCTCTCTATTTAATTAAAAACTTTTAATTATTTTTTTTATTTTTTTTAATTTCTTATTCTCATAAATCGATCTTCTAAATAAAGCATAGGAAAGAGCTTTTCAGTACTTATTTTCCAATCCTCTAGGGACGATACTCTACTCATTCACTTTATTACTTGATCGACTGGTGCACTTGCCATAGCTATAAATTAGCACGCATCAAGTTTTTGGCACCGTTGCCGGGGATTGTGTCTAAAATAATATTAAAATTTTGATCCTAGCTTTACTTTAGAAATTTATTTTTAATTTTTATTATTAAAAAAAAAAAATTTAGTGCATGACACGTACTGGACATAGTAACTTACTACCTTTAGATCCAGAAATTGAAAGAACTATTAGAAGACTACAACAAGAGAGAAACATGGCAGCTGAAGATCCTAACGACATCAATCTAGGATTGGATATGGCGACTGAAGGACAGCATGAAGCTATTCGACCAGTACATCATCCATTAAATGATTACATCACACCATCTGTAGCCGATGCAGCTTCGAGCATCAGGAGACCGCCTGTACGAGCAAACAACTTCGAAATAAAATCGGCGATGATCCAGATGATTCAATCAACTGTCCAATTCAGTGGACACATGCATGATGATCCGAATGCCCATATTTCTAATTTTCTTGAACTTTGCGATACTTTTAAAATTAATGGGGTGTCGGATGATGCTATTAGATTAAGGTTATTTCCTTTCTCTTTATGGGATAAAGCTAAAAATTGGCTTCATTCTCTTCCTGCAGGTTCTATCACAACTTGGGATGTCCTAGCCCAAAAATTCTTAGCCAAGTACTTTCCACCTTCCAAAACTGCTAAGATGCGCAACGATATCACTTCTTTTATGCAGATGGACATGGAGACACTATATGAGGCTTGGGAGCATTTCAAGGAACTGCTGAGGAGATGTCCACATCATCAACTACCCGTATGGCTTCAGGTACAAACTTTCTATAATGGTTTATCTCCTACTAATCGATCTATGATTGATGCAGCAGCAGGAGGAACCATTAATCGAAAAATGGAGGAAGAAGCCTTCGATCTGATCGATGAGATGGCATCAAATAGCTATCAATGGCAGACAGAGCGCATGATGCCAAAAAGACTAGCAGCTGTGCAGGGAGTAGATTGCGTGCCAACTTTACTAGCTGAAATTGCAGCCCTTAGAGCCGAAGTCAACAACTTAAAGGGAACAGCTATGCATGTTCAGAGCATGACTTGTGACCTATGTGGAGGAGGACACGATACGAGCAATTGCCAGACAGGTAATCCTTTTGCTAAAACAACTGATACAGCTAATTATATTGGTAATTTTTTCAGGCCGCAACAAAACAATCCCTACTCCAACACATACAATCAAGGGTGGAGGCAGCACCCAAATTTCTCATGGAGCAATCAAAATGCAGCACAACAGCCACCCCCGGGATTCCAAGTACCTGAAAAGAAGTCCAACATGGAAGAGCTGATGGTCAAATTTATGCAAAACCAAGAAGCAACTATAAAAAATTTGGAAGCCAAACTTAGGCAGGACCAAACAGCAGCAATTCGAAACTTGGAGATGCAAATAGGTCAAATGGCTAAGATAATCTCCGAGAGACCTCAAGGATCCTTGCCAAGCAATACGGAGACAAATCCAAGGGAGCAAGTCAATGCTATCACCCTAAGAAGTGGTACAAAGCTGGAGGAGCCACATCAGAAGAAAGAGACTGAAGAGCCAACTACAAATAAGGAACCATCAACTCAAACTTCGTCAGTCACCAAAACAACCAGCAGATGGATGGTCTCCAGGTATACGGTTTGCTGATCCAAATGTGAAGCCCTACGTGCCGCCACTACCATTCCCAGAGAGACAAATACAGCATCCAGATAAGGAATTTTCTAACTTTTTCAAAATTTTAAAGAATTTACATATTAATATTCCTTTTGTAGATGCTATTACTCAAATGCCCAGGTATGCCAAGTTTCTCAAAGAAATCTTAACAAATAAGAAAAAGCTGAAGGAGCATGAGAGAATAAATTTGAATGAAGAATGCTCAGCAATACTTCAAAATAAATTACCACAGAAGCTTAAAAGATCCAGGGAGTTTTACTATCCCCTGCATTATTGGTGATTGTAGTTTTGATAAAGTTTTATGTGATTTAGGAGCAAGCATTAAATCTCATGCCTTTTTCTATTTTCAGGAAGCTGGGTCTAGGAGAACCAAAGCCTACCACTATTACTCTTCAATTAGCCGACAGATCCATTAAATATCCAAGAGGTATAGTGGAGGATGTCTTGGTAAAGGTAAACAAGTTTATTTTTCCTGTTGATTTTATTGTTCTTGATATGGAAGAAGATTATGATGTACCCCTTATTTTAGGGAGACCCTTTTTAGCTACTGGAGGAGCTTTAATAGATGTTCAACAAGGAAAAATTAATTCTTAGAGTCCAAGATGAACAAGTTACTTTTAATGTTTTCAAAGATACTAAACATCCTGATGATAATCAAACTTATTTTCTTAATTGATATTATTGACAATCCATTATATGAGAATTCTGTAGAAAATAGGTTTGAGACTATAAAAGCGAGCAATGTCAAATTGAAAGAAGACTCGATCAAACATGAAAGTATTCCAATTGAAGTGGCACCGGATTGATCCACTTTAGAACTTAAAGAAAGTCAAGCTGAAGACTATAAATCAGAACTACTAGATAGGTTGTTTCTTTTCTTTTTAGTTTTGATCATTTTTCTTTTCTTTTATTTTTCAGTAATTTATTGTTGCTCTTTTACTGCTCTGGTGTGTATTTTCAATTTTGCAGAAAAATCAATGAGAACTCAAGCAAAATTTCAAAGCTCCAAAGAACCAGACTGAATAAAATCAGGTGTATTCCTTCCTATCCTTTATTACATCCTTTATTTTTCTTTCTCCTTTAAGACAATGTAGAATAATTAAAAAAAAAAAAAATCATGTGTCAAGAAGAAAATCTTGAGCAAGATAAACTGGATAAGTGATAAAAGATAGAATTATTTGCTAATGAATGTAATGAGTTAAAGAAGTAGATTAGTTGGTCAACTTTTAGCAGCCTACTTAGGTCATTAAAAGATTATTAGCACTTTTTATTGCACATGCACACTAACAAGGCAAAGTAGGTATTGATTATAAGGTCCAACTGAGGATTCAATTATCACTGAAAATTGGTAATTAATATACATTCTAATCAAAGAAACTTGAATTTAAGGAAAGAGCTACCTGCCTATAAATAAAGTGCAAAAGATAGAGTATATGTGGATTGCCCAAAGCCTAGTAACTGGATCTCTGCACCTAGGTCAAGTGTGAAAATTCACGTAAAATGGTGAAGGAAAGGCCAGGATGCTCAGCACAGTAAAAAAAAAAAAAAAAAAAAAAAAAAAAAGAAAAAAAAAAGGAAGAAAAGGCAGTGTGAAAGCTACCTTAATTCATGAGTATAAAATTGAGAATGTATAGAAAATTGACCAAAATAGGTGATAAGAGAGGATACTTTTGTTCTTTTAATTTAATACTGAAATGCTAAAGTTAGTCATCACGAACACAAGTGCTATAGATCTTTGATGTACTCTAAGAAAGTTTTTAATTGTATTGACTGAAAAATTTGCTTCTGAAGCTCAATGCTTAGTTAGCAGTATTTTCTAAACTTTTTGACCTTTAATCCTAGATTTTATCTTTGTGATGGATAATCTTATTGAAATATGGTATTAAATAAAACATTGCTAAGGGACTAGCAATGACTAAGTTGGGGGGTGTGATAAGTGGTAAAAATATACTAATAAAAGTATTAAATTATAAAATAAATTAATCTATTTTATTAGAAATTGATACTTTTATTAATCTTATGTAGGAAAGAAGGCCACCAATGTGAAGATCTTATTTTTCTGGTTCAGATGAAAAAAATTTCAGGCAAAACGGACTTCAAACGAGCCCAGAATTGAATTTCAAAAAAAAAAAAAAAAAAAAATCGCCGACGCAACGCTGACGTCAGGATGACGTCAGCATTTTTCGCGGCGCACGGTGGACCATCTGAAGGGTATTTTGGGAATTTCACAGCAAGAGGTGCGCGCTGATTGGCTGAAGAACTCGGCGGTCCATGCAACACCGGGCTCGCGCATGGTCCACGGAGGGCAATTTGGGAATTCTGGCTGATCCAACGGGCGGTTTTCACTGAAGCTTGATCGGACGGACGAGAAGAAGGCGCTGATGGACGGCATCCGCAGCTCCCGATCGAGATCCAACGGTCCGAGATTCATCCCGACATAAAACTAAAGGTCTGAAGGCTTATTTCAACGCGATCGGACGGCCCAGATTCGATCCAATGGTTGATCCAATGGCTGATATTAAATCCGACTTGATCTGGGTTATTTTAAGGGGTTTTTGAGTGGTTTTTGGACCGTTTGATCAAGATCTAATGGACAGAATTACTCAGATCTTAATTTGAGTTGATTTAGGAGTCCTAAACCTAATTTTTGATGGATTTTAAGGGGAATCAAACACTTCATCTATAAAAAGCCTGTTGCCGTGAAATTAAAAAAAAAAAGAGAAAATCAAAGAGAGAGAGGGGAGAAAGAGAGAGAGAAAAAGAGAGAGACAAAGAGAGAGACGGGGAGAAAGAGAGAGGGAGAAAGAGAGAGAGAAAGAGAGAGGAGAGAGATAAAAAAAAGTGATTTGTGAGAAAATCAAAAAGGGTTTTTTTTTTGATTTTTCTTCGAACGATCAAGACATCGATCAAGGAGCCTCTTCTTCTTCGCCAAGTTCTCCACATCAAGAGCAGCAGACAATCAATTTCAGCAATCAAACAGTCTAATTTCTTCATGCTTTTTATTTTATTTGCTATTTTTGAATTTGTTATCATGAACTAAATTTTATTTTACTAAGGCTAAGGTGTAGCCACTCTTTTGATGCAATATTCAGTATGATTTATTTTTAAATTTTATTCATGAGGAGTATATAAATCTGATCTTAATGCTTTTAGATTACTGGCCATCTTCTAATTGATCTGATGAACATAGATGTTACGGACCAAGTACATCTATGTTAATGCTTCTTGATTATATACCTTGTATTATGAATCAAATTAGAATTCATATGCATGCGGAATTTTAGTGCGCTTTGGACGCAGCGTATTTTAATTAGAGGGTTTCACAAAACCTAATGCATTAATATTTATTTAAATTACACCTGGACCAAAGGATAATTAATAAATATTAATAGTTTTGCTATGCCTGGACCAAAGGGTAGTGAATAAATTAGGAGACTCCACCGTCACATGAAATAAAATTAATCTAAAAATCTAAATATTGTATTGACTGAGTTGGTGAACCGATTGCCTTAGTAATCCATTGCTCTTGAATTTAAAACCCTAATAATTTACACTCTCTCTATTTAATTAAAAACTTTTAATTATTTTTTTTTATTTTTTTTAATTTCTTATTCTCATAAATCGATCTTTTAAATAAAGCATAGGAAAGAGCTTTTCAGTACTTATTTTTCAATCCTCTAGGGACGATACTCTACTCATTCACTTTATTACTTGATCGACTGGTGCACTTGCCATAGCTATAAATTAGCACGCATCAGGTAGCTACACCAAGAGGTTCGCATTCAGCTTTGATGGGTTGCCACCATATACTGCTAGGTGTCACTAGTGGATTTTGGGAGCAATTAGAATGATTTAGATGATCGATCATTCTAGCTGTTCGAATCAGAAGAATTCTGATCCATCGAAAGGAGTTTTGATGATGTCGATGATAGAGATCATGACATATCCCATTACCATACAGAATGGAACTGAGGTGTATGTTGGCTAAGCATGTTCATTGGATCACACAAACAAGATAATCATGGTCAAGTCCAGAAGTCCATGAATGAAATAATAGAAAGAGTTTCTGATTTTCACATCGATCGAATCATGATTACAATTGAAGAAACTGATCCAGTTCAATTTAAATCACATAGATCTGAATGAGATTCAATTAGGGAGCAATTAGAATGATTTAGATGATTCAAGGAAATCATCCATCGCTAGCACTTAATTAAACCTAACGTTCTTCTTTTGCTATCACAAATAAGTTGTCCTGTCTGAGCCAAAGGAGTTTGTCCTCATTCAGAGGCCTTCATATGGTCTGACTAGAGGTTGTCCAAGTTAGAAAAGGTTGTCTTATTTTGTAAGATATTATCTGTATTTTTGGTCACCTGTCATTTCTTGTTCTTTGACTTTGGTCAAAAGTCTACCTTTGACTGGTCAAATGTTGACCATTGACACTTTGACTTTTGACCATATGTCATGCACCTATTGGAGAGCTGGTGGGAGCCTGTCCCCCTGCCAGAACCTGGCAAGGAAAAGGACGCACGCCACCCTTGGCATGTGCCCAAGCTAGAGGCGCCCAGGAGTCCCTATTGGACAGAGACTCCATCTCCTTTTTGGATTCCAATTAGAGTTCTCCTAAGAACCAACTTTGACTAATCTTAGGTGCCCTCTAAGAAGGAATTTAGGGGACTCTATTTCCACCAATCAGATTTAGATCTGATTTCACAAAGAGTTGAGATTGGTTGGGAAGAAGAGAAGTTAGATCACAGACAGTCTATAAATAAGACCCTACGCCCAACCCAGATTATGATAGGAAGTGATTGAAAGGAATCACAATTTTCATGCCCAAGGCTGCCTCTCCCCTCTTCCTCCATGCCAAACCCACCTTCTCCCTCTCCTCTCCATGTCCAAAAGGGTTTTGGAGCTTGGTTGGTGCAATCCAGATCAAAAAAAGGTGACTGAAAGGTAGAAGGCTGTGCTGCTGCAAAGGACGACTGCTGATCTTCAAAAGGAGTTTTGAAGATCCTCCAGATCAGATCCAGATCTAATTTTTGGAGACGTGATAGAGAAAAAGAGAATCTCTAGATCCAGCCCAAGTGGATACCGATAGAGGTCAGGCACTTGCGTGGCTAGATCCAGAATCTTCCACTGCATATAGGATCATCAATGGGTAATAGGATTACCCATATCAAGATAAATTAAATTTAATTTAATTTATCTAGATTTTATTTTATTTCTAAAATAATAATAATCATATCTAAAATATCTTAGATTTGATTAGGATCAAAGAAAAAAAATTTTGAAATATATCTCTTGATCTGATCAGATCTGAACGAACCTGGTCCGGGAAATCAGGATTTTCCTTCATTGCCTTGCTTGAATCTCCTACTAACTTGCAACCCCTACAATGAATTGTAAATATGGTAAGGGCTACCGATATCAAATACCCAATCAGTAATATCATAGATAGAAAAATTATAAGAAGTTATCATATAAATATCTTACCCAACAATAGCTTGCTTCTTTTTTAGCCTATTCAGATCCAAGGAGGCAATGTACTGAGGATAGTTCCTCTTTCAGTGCCCCCTCTTCTTGTAGAAGAAGCACTTAGCTTTACTCTTATCGAACTTTATCTTCTTGGTCTGGCCCTACACAAATATCCCAGCCTGAACTTGCACCTTCTTAGACTTCTTCTTTTCTTTCTTAAAAGGTCGACAACCAGAAGATGATCCTCCCACTAAATTCACTAACTCCTTGTGGAGTTGATGATCCTTCTCAAAGTTCTGAAATAACCCCAGTAACCCATGGTAGTTAACTTTAGTCTTTGTCATTCTATAATGATTGAGGAATGGGAGATAAAACTTGGTCAATGAGTTTAGTATTGCATCTTTCTCCAGCTGCTCATGCAAGGAAAAGCTAAGCTTGCTCAAACGTTCCATAAGCTCGATCTTGTATAGTATATGATCAGTGACTAAACCTCCATCCCTCATCCTGGCATTGAAAATGGCACAACTAGTCTTATACCTTTCAACATCATTGGGTGTACCAAAAGACTCCTTCAACACTTGAAGCATATTTTTTGACTGAGCTCTCTCGAACCTATGACTAAACTCATTGCTTATAGCCACCAGCATAATACAGTGCACCATGGTTCGATCACTGAGCCAGTTCTGATAAGTATCTCTGACTGACCCACGTGCATTTACAGTTGGCTCCTCAGATGCTGGATCTATTAATACGTATAAAATCCATTTATGCTCCAAGATAATCTTTAACTTAGGGTACCAGCTATCGAAGTTAGATCCCACCAACTTATCATTGTCTAACAATGATCAAAGCGAAAGGAAAGTGGGCATATCTATATAAAGAAAAACTAAAATCTAATTAGTAATTAATTTATTAAATCTAAAGAATTAAACTTTAATCAAAAGGTTCTTCCAATATTTTATTCGAATTGGTAGCTTTTACCTCCAATTCAAAAAATTATCCTAATTTCTTAGTGGATACTAGAATTCACATAGACTGCACACAAGCTTAACTTTGGTTGGTCAATCCATGTACATCTAAGGATAGGTTTATAACCAATTATTTTTTTAAATAATTTTTAGTAATTTTATTTTGCCCTAATCCTAATCAGTAGGCTTTGGCCTCTATCGAAAAGGTTCGGTTAGGTCCAACCATTAACATGACCATACTTGGTCCATCTAACCAATAAATGATTAAGCCCAACTTTGGTTGATCAATCTAACCACTATTTAGAAAGATACGACCAAGAAATATTATGAATGATAATTTCACTAGCCGATAACCACCAGGCCTTTGGGCCTCCAATCATTATCTAACTAATGGACTCATTATCATCCACGTAATGGGAGGCTATGATCTAATTATCACCATAACTATTTTATTTTTAGAAACCTAATAATTTTAGAGAATTTAATTGATTTGATTTAAAGAAGGGAGAAGGTCAGATGAACCAGCTTGTTATGATCCTCCCACTGACTTCACCAAGTCAGATTAAGAAAAACCATTAATAGTCTGGTCTACGAGCACCTAAATCAGTCACACTGATTTATCTAGCTGATATGGGTCAGCTTGAATTATCAAGTGATCTAATCAAAACATAATTTCACCAAGAAGGCTAGGCAAGTGAGATCGGTGGGAGGATCTACCAAAGCTTGTCTTAGACACTATCAAAAATGGTCAGGTAAGTGGGCTACTAATTAAAAACCACTAGTCTGGATTGCCAGACTTACCTTAGATGCCAACTGGTTAATTAGTTTTGATTGGATCAACCTAACAGTTCGTGCTAGAATGCATAGCCAAAAATCAAATCCATCTTGGTTCTCCTTAAACACATGGACTTGACCAACTACATCTATTGTAATTAATCTAGAGAATCCTTGACCTAATCTAAGACAACTATTGATTAGATTTAGTCAATTCTCTAATTAAGCCAATTCTTTAATCTAACCTTAGGTCTAACCCAATTAATGGACCTAATTCCCACTAATCCATTAATCCAATGTATTATGATTGTTGTTTTAGGATCTTCAATTCACAATCCTAGATCCTAATCAAATAAGTCTTAATTCTTAAATAAGTTTAGGGCTAAGGGTTGGGGTTCGGCATTTCAAAAATGATTATGATGTTTGTAAAATATTTTTACAACATGGTTCTACCAACTAGTTGCATGTTTGATTCATAATCAATATATAAATAAAATAGATATAAAACTACTTTAGATCTAATGTAAACATGTTCATGTAATTGAAACTATTTCAATTCTAATCAATCATAAATTATTTTAGATCAAATCTAATATATTTATAATGATAAAAATAGATTAAAATATTTTTAGTCAGATCATAAAATTTTTTAGATCTAATCTAAAATTTTATGATCAAAAATTTAGATCAGCACGTTCTAGGACAATCTCTCCACTGTAAGGGATAAACCTTATAGCAAGACAACCTTATAATCAGTCCATGCAATTTAAGATACTTATTTTTAAATTTAAATAAATTTAAATCTAATAAATCATAGATTAATCTAGATCATATCTAATAAATTTATGATTTACATTAGATCTATACAAACTAGGACAATCTCTCCACTATAAGGGATCAACCTTATAGCAGGATAATCTTATAACCAGTTCATGTGGTCTAATTTTTTTTTAATTTTAGATTTAACATCAGATTATAAATTAGATCTAATCTAAAAAATAATCTAAACATGCATCACAAATCATGTAATAAAGAACCTGCTCTGATACCAATTGAAGGAAATCGATCTAGGATTTCAGGGTTAAATTTTGAAATATTTTTGGATCTACACGGTGGAAGAGATGAATTAATCATATTAATTCATAAATATATAAGAAATAGCCCTAGATCTAGGATTCTATTACATGATTAAAGCATGCTATTAAATCAAAACTTAAAAGATGAGAAATACTTATGCTGATCATATCAACATCAGATCTATTCAAGATCGAATCTAGATAAAATAAAGAAGATCGTATTGTTCTTACCTTTGTAAGTTAGACTCTCTAGCTCACTGATCAGGGGTTGAAGTTGCTGCTCCAAGCCATACATGCATCCGGCCTTTGCAAGATGTCCACACAAGCCTTCGATCTCTGATCAAAAATTCGATGGCTAGAAATCTGCATAGTATGCTAGTACTGTGCGATCCTTCTTCGACGATCGAAATAGATCTTCCTTCTACAAAACTTAGACTCTCCAATTTTTAAAAGCTGAGGAAGAAGACTTGTGAAGCTATGGCTCCTCTCAAAAGCTTACAAATAATAGAAGAATAGTTGTAGAAGAAAACCCTAGAATCTTCTTTGTTTCTCTCACCAAGACACCTTGATTGGTGTCTCTACAAAATCCCATGCCCAAGGTAGCTTGTGCCCAAGCTTTCCCATCCCTAAGGAGCTCTCTCAAGTCTTTGAAATCTAGGAAAAAATTAGGTCAAGAGACCCTTTAAATAGAGAGATAAGACAAAGTCCTTGTCTAGGTCAAATACCTAGCCAAGACTTGTCCAAATAAGCCAACCGCCCCTCTCCTTTCTTTTAGGTGTGGACCACACATGTTGGCACACAATATTTCTCCTTTTCTACCATAAAAAATTAGAGAGAAATATGGAGTGGGCAGCATAAAGAAAATAGGTGATTCGTTTGCAACAAACTCTATCAAATAGAGTTTAAATTCAAAACCTATTTTGACTTGGTCCACTACCAACTTCCATGTAAGAAAGAAAGGAAGAGATGGAGCACACGTGAACTCTTTTTGGCATGGAGAATCTCATCCAAAAACTAAAAATATGGGCGTGGGGGGTGTGAAGAATTTATTGGTGCAAGAATAGGGAAGTCCTAGTCACACTAGGACTTCCAATTTAACTTGATCCAACTTGATCTTTGGACCAAATAAAATCAAAATTTATTTAACCCAATTAGAATAAATCTTAATCCAACTAATAATCTTATTAAATTAGATTAAATTAGATTTAATTCTATTTTAATATCTAATCAAATTTGAGATTGGGTTAATACAAGTCCTAATTGAACTAGGATTCGTTCTTTCTTGCAATTAGCTCATCCAATAAACCAATTGGACTTGATCCAATCAAGTCCAAATCAAATCTAATTAAATTATATATAATTAAACTTAATATTAGCCCTCTAACTTAATTAAATTAAGTTAATTGATAATTTAATTGCTAATCGATCCTCCTATAATACTTGCACTAGGTTAAACATCAATCGTATTGATTGTTTAACGCTAAAACGATTCTTAATCAGCAATCAACTATCCAATCAGATCAAGAACTCTTATGTGTATGATCCCATTGGTATGAACCTAAGCTAATAGTATAGAAATAAATTTTTGTACCAATCAAAATGACCATCTAGCAATGGTACCCGATGGCTGGATAGATCCAATGTGTAGAACAACATTCTTAGAATCCATGTGGATATAGTTTTCATATAATTCATCCTTTTGATCAAAATGCTCATAGGACACCTCAGAGTTTAACTGTCAACCTTGATTAGGTCATCCACATTGTATTTTAAAATATCAAATCTATTTTATGGATTATCTTGACCAAGATTTTTGCTATATTGAAATACAGTGATGCATTCTTCTCTAACTCTTGGAGTGGTCAATCCCATCTTGATCACTCACCAACTTTGCAAGTACTTAATTATGCCCATAAACCTTTTATTATTGAATTAGAAATTCAGTTAGTTCGGTACCAAAGCATAGTGAGTTGCTTGCAAGCCACTATGGTGATCTCAGGTCTAAGAAATACTTACACCTATATCCCATCAGAGCAATTCTTGATAGCAAAATACTCTATAATTTGTCACATTCAATGATGATGTACCCTTACTTCTCACTTGTATGCCAAACTAGTGTCTCTATACTTCTTGGTTAACAGGATAGCCAACCTATATGGCATACAACGATCTATGCTTGATAAACGTTGTCATCCTAATTAATAGTGCATCATTTGGTTGTGAACTATTTAAGAACTAATTGATAAATCCTCTTATTATCAAAATTAAATAGTTCTAAGAATTTCATCACAATAATAGAATTTTTTAGAAGACATTGACTTTGTGATGAAAATGTCAAAATATTTATTTTATTTATTAATAAATCAATTACAATTACAAGTGTTGGTGTGAAATTTGGTTGATGCCAGAATCTATACTGGAGTCGAAGAGGAGGAGGTCATTGCCAGATTCTTGCAAAATAATTCTCAACCGAAGTCGAGGATGGTGGCTCCGGCAACACCCTCGGATGATCAAATCAGCTCTTTCGGCCAATAGAAATAGAGTACTTAGAGAGGTTTTTAGCAGAGTTTTAAGAACGAAGGGAGAGCTTAGAGCCTAGAAAAGAAAGTGTATCTAGAGGATCTCTTATATAGATGGAGCTTGTAAGAAACTGATAGTGACAGCTATAATTGCCCGATAGTGGGCCATTCGGGGCCACTGGAGTTTGTTACAGAGGATGGTGTCTATTATCATGATGTGCCAGTTGTTAGAATTTAATAGTTGAAGTTTGGATGAGATAGGCACTGGCGGCGAAGTGCTTCAGGTTTCATTAATTCCAAAGGAGTTTGGACTCCTTCAGGATCGTCTATGTGTAAGTGGGTTTATGTTGTGTAGATTGCTGGATCCGTGTAGGCATGGAGGCCCTTTCAGGCGACTGCATGGAGTTCAATTGGAACGGAGTCGAAAGTCCACTAGAGAAATCCTTAAGGAAGTCCATTGGACGAATCCAGAAGGAGGTCTGCTAGAAGGATTTGAAAGGAGTTCGACTAATGGAGAAGTCCAAATGGAGTCTGACTGATGGAGGAGTTTGACTGAAGGAGAAGTTTGGAAGACTCACGATCGAAGAAATGTAGGAAATATGTACTCTTCCCATACAGATCGGCATGGCCCTCAGTGATTAGCTAAGCAATAAGAAAGTACTTCTTAGAGATCTCTGCGAAAGCATGATCAAATAAATCAAGAAATAGAAAAGAAGAGAAGAAGAGATTTCTAGGAGAAAAGAGCTTTTGTTTAGTATATTTCAGCACCTTTACAACCTTGACATATTTTTAGTATATATACTTTACAAATGGTCAAGCCCAAGCTCATAGAAAAATTTTCTAAATTCAAACAACTCATGTACATAAAATAATAACCCACAAAAATTGAGCTGACCCAGTTTCAAACTTAGTCGACTAACCTGCAACTGGGTCGACTCAGTCCCAGACTGAGCCGATCCAGTTGTGTATCGTGCCAATAGCCGAACTGAGTCGATCCAGTTGTGTACCATGCCAATAGGCTAAATGCTGCTCTCTATCTAAATTTTTCTCTGAGACCTAGCCGATCCAGTCCTGGACTGAGCTGATCCAGTTCTTAATTAAGCCAAATCGATCTCAGAGTGAGCCAGTCCAGTTTTTGAACTTTACTATTAAGACTGATTCTTCTTTCGACTCGCTCCCATCTTCCCATGACCTATCTTCTTATTTGGTATCAAAGCGGTGTTGCATGGAAGGAAGGAAGACACTTAGGATTTACTTCATCTAGGATCTGTTGCACCAAATTTTATCCTAAAACTACTAGTTTGCTTCATGGTTGTTTCTAGATTGAGGTGGAGATTGTTTACATAGAGGAATGATAATATAGAAGTTTGGAAAGAGGATCTAGGGCTAGTTAGATCTTCTATGAAGGATAGTTTTACTGATGTGTGATCGTGAAGGATGTTAGAGATCTATTTTTGACTTGTTTGAAGTCATGAGATCAAGTGGATTCAAGGTAAATTTTGAGAAGTTCGATGGCAAAAAAAACTTTACCCTATGGCAACAAAGAGTAAAAGACTTGTTGGTTCAGCAGAGGATCTAAAAAGTCTTGACAAAAGAAAGATCGAAAAAGATCAGTGCTGAGGATTGGGAAGAGCTGGAGAAAATTGCTTTTAGCACAATTCAGATGTACTTGGTCGATTAGATTTTGCTCGAGGTTTGCACAGAGACTATGGCAAAGGGGCTCTGAGAGAGATTGGAGAACATATACATGGGAAAGAACATGATGAACAAGCTATGGTTGAAGAAATAGCTATATAATCTGAGGATGCTCGAAGGCGGAGATCTTGTTGCACATATCCAAAGGTTCAATCAGGTGTGTTCTGAGGTGATGAGTTTGGATGTGAAGATTGACGAGGAGGATTAGGCATTGCTGCTATTATGTTCTCTTCTAGGTTCTTATGATGGTCTTATAATAACTCTAGTTTATAGGAAGGAGACCTAAACTATGAAGAGGTTGTTAGTGTGCTCAATTCAAATGAGCAAAGAGAGAAGATCTGTAAGAGAGAGCCTAAGTCTGAGATCTTGGCTGTAAACGAAAGATAGGGAAGTTTAAAGAAGAAGACAAGAAGAAAATCCAAGGGCAGGTCAAAGTCTCGCGATCAGAGGAAGATGATATTGAAATATTATAAATGTCATCAGCCTGAACATCTGAGGAGAGATTGTCTTCTTTTGAGATTAGAAAAAGGAAAGGCCAATAAAGAAGATGATACAGCTTCTGTGAGTAGTGGAGAAGATCTGCTAGTTGTATCAACTGGATCCACAGAAAGCGATACTATGCGGATATTAGATTCAGCATGCTCGCACCACTATACTTCTCATTGGGAGTGATTTGCTACCTACCAGAAGGTCGATGGTGGAAGTGTCAGCCTTGGAGATGATCACCCATGTAAAGTAGCTGGAATTAGCTCTATTAGGAGAGGATGTACGATGGGATCCTTCATACATTATCAAATGTCAGGCATATAACGGAGTTGAAAAGAATTTGATTTTTTTGGGCTACTTAGAGGAGCAGGGTTATGCTTTTAGTAGCCAGACTAGAAGTGGATGTCTGAAAATTTTCAAAAGAGCTTTGGTGGTGATGAGAGGTAGAAGACTGAGCAACAATCTTTATAGAATGAAAGGCTCAGTGGTAAATGATAATGCAGAGGTGCTAGTAGTGGCACAGGAGGAGTAGATTTTATATCGGCTATGGTACTATCAGATGGGTCATATAAGTGACCGTGGGCTCACAAAATTAAGCAGAAGAGGTCTGATCCCAGCCCTAAAAAAGGAGGATATAGATCTTTGTGAGTCATGCATCTTTGGTCAACAGCATAGAATGAAGTTTGCCAGAAGTACCAAGTGCAGCGAGGGAGTGCTGGATTTAGTGCACTCGGATGTGTGGGGACCAGCTCTTATATCAACTAGAGGTGGGGCAAAATACTTTGTTACTTTCATTAATGATTTATCAAGGAAAGTGTGGATTTATCTGATCAGAAAAAAATCAGAGATGTTTGCCCGGTTCAAAGCTAGGAGAGCTTAAGTAGAGAAGGAGTCAAGGAGACAGGTAAAGTGTCTGAGGTCGGACAATAGAGGGGAGTATACTAGCCTGAAGTTCAGGAGGTACTGTAAGAAAAATGGCATCAAACGTCATTACACGATGAGGATGACTCTCCAGCAGAATGGTGTCATGGAGAGGATGAACCAGACACTGATCGAGAAGGCACAAAGTTTGAGGCTACAGACATCACTCCCAAAGTCCTTTTGGGGTGATGCTCTAACTTTCTCTTATTTTCTTATGAATAGATCCCCTCATTATAAGCTGAATGAAGGCATTTTCAGAAGAGGTCTGGAGTGAAAAAAAGGTGGAGCTTGGCCATCTGAAAGTCTTTGGTTGCATAGCCTATGCATATGTGGAGGCAATCGAGAGGAGCAAATTAGATCCAAAATCTCAAAAGATGACATTCATAGGGTATCCACAAGAAGTCAAGGGGTACCTACTATGGGACTCCCAAGCACAAAAGTCAGTGATTAGGAGGGACATTATCTTTGATGAGAAGAGCATCTTGAGGAGGTTTGGGATAGATGAAACTAGGAAAACAAAGGTGAACAATGGTGGCCAGTCAGAGAATGATGGCATGTAGGTTACATCCACTTACAGGAGTGTTCATATTAAGGTGGAGCTGAGTAGAAAAGTATTGTCTTAGATTGAAAATCAGCATGGAGGATCGGTAGTTTAGATAGATGTGCAGAAGTAGCCACAGACATCAGGCAGAGATGTGCCAGTGGGAGTGACTTTGCACAAGCCCCAGCATAATATTAGGAGATCGATCAGATATGGCATTGATGAGGTTATCTCCTATGCACTCATCATTGCTAATGGAGATCTAGAGAATTATGCAGAGGCCATGGCTAGTGAGGATCATGATTTATGGATGCAGGCCATGATGGAGGAGATGGAATCACTTGAGAAGAATCAGACATAGCAGCTGGTGGATCTTCTAGAGCGTGCTCGACCTATTGGCTCAAAGTGGGTGTTCACAAAAAAAGAAGTACCTTCAGAACAATGTGGAGTCAAATTCAAAGCAAGGCTGGTAGCAAAGGAATACTAACAAAGAAAAGGGATTGACTACATAGAAATTTTTTCTTCTGTGGTGCGTCATACGTCTATTCGAGTTTCGCTATCACTGGTGGCACAGCATAACATGAAATTGGAATAAATGGATGTGAAGATGGCCTTCCTTCATGGGACTTTGGAGGAAAGAATCTACATGAAGCAACCGGATGGTTTCATGGAGATGGGATAGGAAGAAAAGCTGTGTTTACTCAGGAAGTCTTTATATGGCTTGAAACAATCTCCTCGTCAGTGGTATCGAAGATTTGATGGCTTTGTCTTAAGCTTGGGTTTCAGTAAATGTGAACATGATTATTGTGTCTACGTCAAGGATGTAGATGAGGAGGATGCTCTATACCTATTATTGTATGTAGATGACATGCTCATAGCTAGTAGAACCATGGATGCTATGAAAAGGTTGAAGGGCGTTATCATCTGAATTTGAGATGAAGAATTTGGGTCCAGCTGAGAAAATCCTTGGAATGAAGATTTGTAGAGATATGTAAAAAGGAGTGCTCCATTTGTCACAAGGAAAGTATGTCCATAAGGTTCTGGAGAGATTTGGGATGAAGAAGGTCAAACCTATAGAGATACCATTACCGAGCCATATGTCTCTCTCCAAGTTACAGTGCTCTCAGTTGGAAGAAGAGAGAGAGTACATAGAACAAGTCCCTTATGCAAATACTGTAGGCAATGTGATGTACACTATGGTGTGCTGTAGATTAGATATAGCACATGCTGTAAGCATGGTTAGTAGATACATGGCTAACCCTAGGAAAGAATACTGAAAAGTATTGAAATGGATATTGAGATATCTGCATGGAACAAGAGATTATGGTTTAGTGTTTGGTGGGCAGTCGGAAGGATTTGGAGAATAATCTATGAAGATGTGTGAAGGTTCAGGTCCTTTGGAAGGATTTATTGATGCAAATTATGCAGATGATCTTGATACAAGGAGGTCTACTATTGGATACCTCTTCTGCATATATGGTGGACTGATATCATGGAGATCAATCCTTCAGCCAATCATGGTCTTGTCTACCATAGAGGCCGAGTACATTGGGATAATGGAGGTTGCAAAGAAAGGCCTTTGGCTTAAGAGACTGATTGATGAGTTGGGGGTGGAGCAGAGAAAGGTTACACTATTCAGTGATAGTCAAAGTGCTCTATTGTTGGCACAGAACCCAGTCTATCATGCGCGCACAAAGCATATAGTCGTGAGGTACCACGGGATCAAAGAGCTGGTGGAGGAAGGTGAAGTGGAACTGATGAAGGTCTATACCAAGGAGAATCAGTCCGATGCACTCACGAAGGTACTCCACAGAGATAGCTTTCAAAGATGTGTGGCATGGATGGATCTGTTGAGAAGATATGAGTTCACAAGAACTTGGAAGCACCAAGGTGGAGAATGTGAGCTTAGAAGTGGCACTCCCAAGTCTTGGAAATATGAGAACATAGGTCATGAAAAGATGGAAACGAGCCGAAAGAAGAATCAGTCTCAATAGTAAAGTTCAGAAACTAGGTCGGCTCACTCTAAGACTTAGCCGATCCAGTCCTAGATTAAGCCAACCCAATCCTGGACTAAGCTGGCTCAGTCTCAGAGTGAGTCGACCCAGTTTCTAAACTTTACTATTGAGACTGATTCTTCTTCTGACTCGCTCCCATCTTCCCATGATCTGTCTTCTCATATTTCCAAGACTTGGGAGTGCCACTTCTGAGCTCACAGAAAGGTCAGCTAGAGGAATGTCAAAAGGAGCCGACCTGGGATGGAGAAGTCCAACTGAAGGAAAAGTTCAGCTAAAGAAGAAGTTTGGAAGACTTACGATAGGAGAGAGCTGACTGCCTAGGGTGGAGGAACTCGGCCACCCCCACCATTCAAGCTCATTTGGACGAGGTCTAGAGGGATCTTGCAAATTCGATCAAGGTCAATCTTAGTTGTCACTACTGGACAGGATCATTCAGTAATCAGATGCTCGACAGAACTTTGGTAGGAGAGGGTTCACCTCCAACAATAGTCCTTCCACTTCCGAGTTCGAAATTCAAAGGAAGTGTAGATGCGGCTTTCAAAGTTTTTGGATTTTTCGTGCTCATCAGGATGAGACATTTTGGCGTTTACCGTGTTGGCATCGAAGCTCTTTAAATTCAAAATGACTTTGAGAAGACGACCCTTCAAATTTCCCACCGCAACATTAGCCTAGGTATGGCATAATTAAAGATTTGTCCATTGCCACTCCCCAGCCAGGATTAGTGGGACACGCCGCACACACAGATCGGCCGAAGGCAACTCACAATCACAACCACCTCGGGCCTCTTTTCGGCCATTTAAGGCCTTCTCCTTCCATCCGAAAGTCACTCTTGCCCGAGTCTTCTTCTTCCACTGATCCCTGTTCTTCTTCCACCCAAGAGTTTTAGCTTCCTCCCTCGTCTTCTCAAGTTCCGAATGCCCTTTTGACTGGCTCTCATTGCACCCATCATCTTTTCATCGTCTCCAAATAGCTTAGATCAATTTTCCAACGCTTCTCTTTGGATATTTGGGCTTTTTAGCTTCTTTCTCTTTTGATTTCTCTATAGTAGTATTTGCCCTATATTTTTCTTATTTTTCAAAAGTTTTCCTGGGGTCTTATTTCGGTCTGAATGACTTTCTAAACCTCCCACTCCATCGATTCTTATTTCTCTATAGAACATGTCTCACTTATCCTTTGTTCCAAACACCATCTCGTCCATTCTTACTCCAAATGATCTTTCTCTAATCCGTATTCAATATGGGATCCCCTTGGAATACAATCTCGAACTCCCTAGTTCAGATGATCGAGCTAGTTCTCCTCCAATCGATCGATTTTGATTGTACATAAAGACCTTGCGTGCCGGGCTTCAACTTCCATTGGCCCCCTTTATAGTTGCCCTCTTCTGGTTTTTGAACATCTCTTTCACCTCCATCATACCAAACTCCTTTCGGTTCATCATAGGTTTCTTTTCCCTCTATCATCTGGCTGCAGTTCGACCAACTATCTCGTTATTCCAAAATTTCTACACCTTCAAATGCCACTCTTTCGCAAAGAATTGGTGGTACTTCTCCCCTCAGTTTGGCAAGAAGTGGTTGCTAAAAGGTGGTCCTTCTCTTCATAATTGAAAGAAGAAGTACTTCTTCATCCAATGCCCCACCTTGTTGCTTGACCTTCCTCCTTGGGGCTTCCTTAGGGAATCTATCCATCGGGCCCCTAGTTTAGACAGACCTAACATTGAATCTTCTAATCGACTCAAGGCATACCAAGCTCCTCCTCTTCTTGACCTTTTGAGGGAACAAACTTTGTTCGACTTCGGTTTAAGTCCTCTTGACCCTGCCAGTATTAGTCGTGCATACATACTTGCATATGAATTCTTATGAAGTTTCGTATATAGCTCGATCGACTATACATTTTTCTTTATCGCAAAAATGGATACCGATGCCGTAGAGAGACTTGCCAAGGGCCTATATGCCTAGAAGAAGAGGAATGGGAAGGCACCAGGCGAAGGCTTGAAGTGGGTTAAGGTTGGTGCCTCCGACCCTATGGCTCCTACTACTGTCAATGTTGCTCCCGAGGTCCGCCTCGGAAATGAGGTCATCCCAACCACATATGCCGACGTCGTAGAAGGGGAATCTCTTCCTCTCAAGCCTGAAAATCTCCCCACCGAGGATTGCATGCCCGATCCCTCCACCGATGAAGGGAAAGAGAGGAGGGAGGGAAAAGTGGCCATTGCGAAAAAAACCCACAAGGCACATCAGGATGAGTCCAGCCGAAGCAGCGGCGATGACCAGGGGATGGACCCCTTCGATAACTCGGATATCATCCGAAACCTGACAGACAAGTTTGCCCTACCAGAGGAAGTGGACCGCCTGGCCAACCCTGACCAGAGGCAGTTTATCTGGGAGTCTCTCGAAACTGTCCTTAGGGTAATCATCATGCCATACCCCTTTTCTTAAATTTACTCATCTTTTCTTCCTTCACCTTATAGTGATCTGTTCATGGTGGTCAGGCCACCACATGCTTGCCCACCTAAAGAGGCCAAATCGCTTGGAGGCGGAGATGCTAAATGTCTAGGAAGGCTTTTAGGTGGAGAACAATCACCTTCAGGTGATGGCTGCCGAGGCTGAGCACCTTGCAGGGGAGAAGATGGTGGAAAGTGAGAGCCTGCATAGCACACTTCGAAAGAAGGAGTTTGTCTCGATCGAACTCAAGGTGGCGCTGGCTCTAAAAGAGGAGAGGAGGCAAGAAGCTGAGGGGAGGGTTGCTGGTCTAGAGGCCCAAATGTTGAAGTCCATCTTGGTGGCAGTGGCCCAAGCCATGGAGGAGTTCAAGGCCTCCTCTGAATTGAAGGTCCTGAACATCGCCTTCGGCCAGCAGCCATTCATCAAGGATTTCCAGCTCTGTGAAGGTAGGGTGGCCTAGAGGTTCTCCAAGCTCGACCTCGAATTTCTAGAGGAGGAGGATGACGATGTAGAAATGGGACCGTCCGATGCCGCAGTCGATCCTTCCCCCATCGAGCCTACTTCTGATCCATTCGAACCTACCATGGAGGTGCTTGAGCCAGTTCAGGAACCCAAGGCAGCCGAGAGCACTCCAGCTTCATCTACCATCATCCCTTTCGAGGTTGAAATCCTTGAGTAGTTGTACATTTTTCTTCTTTTTTTTACTTTGTACTCAAAATTTTTGATTAAATAAAAGTGAATTTCTTTATTGTCTATACCTTTGAGCATTTTTCATACTTTGAATGCAGTCTCCCATCAATGCTGATCCACTACCTCTGGGGGTTCCCCTGAAACCTTAAATAAAAAGTCTAAGGAAGAAAGTCCATCATCTAAAGAAGAAGTTGAAGAAGATGGAGGACGATCTTCAAGCTTCACAGAAAATGCTTCAGAGGCGACCAAAGAGGTCACTCATCTCCAAAACTTTTACATGAAGGACTCCATGAGTTTTAGCATTCGGAAGGAGAGCTTCAAGAGGGAGATGGCCAAACTATGGAAGAACACAAGCTATAAATCCTGGGCACTAACGGCGAAGATCGGCTTCCTCGAAACTCAACTCAAGGTGACAAAGGAAAAGATTCAACTTCTGGAGGGAAGCTCATCATGATCCTCTGACAAGGAGTGATTCAAGTGGGACTGGTCGATGAGGTTCTCCGTACTTCAAAAGCAGCTGCATGATGCTGAGTTCACATATGAGACTTACCAATTAGGCTGGAGTGATAGGATATCCAAGCTAAAAAAAAAGCTTCATGCCTCCAACGATGAAGTAGCCTAGCTCCAGCAGCGACTTGATGATGGCTTCTGGGTTGATACAAGCAGGGAGGCCGAGGAGATTGCCTCCTTGAAGAGGACCATTGGTAAACTCTTGGAGTCGGTCGGTGCAGAAAAGGCTGAGGTGCAGCAGCTGAAGCTCGAGCTAACTTGTGAGCATTAGGCCACCAAGGATGTGGAGGCCGAGTCCGATGTCCTGAGGGGGAGACTGTGAGAGTCAAAGGGGTACTACTGCCAAGCTAACAGGATGTTTCATGATAACACGATGAGGCGAAGGGAGCTCGAGGAGGAGGTCGATCGTCTAAAGAAATCTTTGGTAATGGCCACTGGTCTGAAGTCTAAGGAGTCCGACCCTTCCTAGGATTTTGGTGGCCTTTCTCTTTTCTCTTTTTTTTGGTGTAATTGGTCTTGTCGACCTATGTATTTCTTATAATGAACCTATTTTTGTAATAAAATGGTATCTTTTTTCTTATCTTTTCTTGCATGAATTCGAAGCTTGCTCGTGGCTTTAATTTCTTCATTTTGTTTTTCATTGCGTTGTCTTCTAATGAGATGCTTGTTATGGATGTCGAGTTGGGGTCTCTTCTATGAATCAAGATAGAGTTCCACTTTTCATATTTGACATAGTCAGGTAGTCATAGAAAGAACACGTGTAAGGGTTGTTGATAGGGCTTCTCCTATTCTCTCATCTTTGGTCAGTGAGGTCCTGGCTTTTGCTCACGTTAGGATGAGGTTTTTCTTCTATTCCTAACATGACTTGTGGGGGCACGTTAGAGCCGTTGGTAGGGTCTCTCCCCTTATCTCATTTTATTTTAATGAGGTCTTCGACTTTGCTCACGTTAGGACAAGGTTTTCTTCCTATTTCGAATATGGCTTGTGGGGGCACATTTGGACCGTTGACAGGGCCTCTCCCCCCATCCCATCTTAAATCAATAAGGTCTTCAACTTTACTCATGTTAGGATGAGATCCTCCTCCTATTCCTAATATGGTTGTAAGGGCACATTAGGGCCGTTGTCAGGACCTCTCCCCTCCTTTCGTCTTAAGTTAGTGAGGCCTTCGACTTTGCTCACATTAAGATGAAATTTTTTTCCTATTCCTAACATGGCTTGTGGGGGCACATTTGAGCTATTGACAGGGCCTCTCCCCCTATCCCATCTTAAATCAACAAGACCTTCAACTTTATTCATGTTAGGATGAGGTCCTCCTCCTGTTCCTAACATGGTTGTAGGGATACATTAGGACCGTTGTCAGGGCCTCTTCCCTCCTCTCATCTTAAGTTAACAAGGCCTTTGACTTTGCTCATGTTAGGATGAGGTTGTTCTCTTGTCCCTAACATGACTTATGGGGGCACATTTGGGTCGTTGACAGGGCCTCTCCCTCCATCCTGTCTTAAATCAATGAGGCTTTCGACTTTGCTCATGTTAGGACGAGGTCCTCCTCCTATTTCTAACATGACTGTGCTTGTCGTATGGTCAAGTTTGGACTGTAACTCTCCACCATTATAGATGTACAATATAGATTTGGGTGTTAAAATAAGGAAATTCTATTGCAACCAAATCATTGATAATACATCCATAGTTTTTCGAATTCCATGGTCGGGGTAGATCTACTCCTCCCAGCTCTTTCAAATAGTATGTCCTTGGTCGGATGATTTCTTTGATCTTGTAGGATCCTTCCCAATTTGGGATGAGCTTTCTCTGATTTTGAGGCTGTGCAATAGTCGCTCGTCAAAGTACTAAGTCCCTCACTTTGAATATTTTGCCTTTGACTTTAGAATTATAGTAACATGCTACTTTTTGCTTATAGGCTATCATCCAAACTTAAGCTTTTTTCTATTTTTCCTCCAACAAGTCGAGGTTAGCCCTAAGGTCTTGTGAGCTATGCTGCTCATTGAATGCCATGACTCATTCTGATGAAACTTTGAGTTCTATTGGGATGACCACTTTTGTTCCAAAAGCTAAGGCAAATGGAATCTCCCCAGTTGGCAATCTTTTGGATAGCTCGGTATGCCCAGAGCACATAATAGAGTTCATCCACTCAAGTCTCCTTTGCTCTTTTAAGTCTTACTTTGATACCTTGCAGTAAGATTCTGTTTGTTACTTTGGCTTCGTTGTTTGCTTGTGGATGGACAACTGATGTAAAATGGTGGGAGATATTCAAATCTTCATAGAATTCGACAAATCTTGTTCCAGCAAACTACCACCCAATATCTATTATGAGGATTCGAGGCAAGCCAAATCTGCAAATGATCGACTTCCAGATGAAGTCCTGCACTTTTGCTTCAGTGATTTTTGTCAGAGATTTAACCTCGACCCACTTTGTAAAATAATCTATTGCCACCAAAAGAAACTTACACTATCCAAATGCCATGGAAAAAAGTTCGAGTATGTCCATCCCCACTGAGCAAATGGCCATGGGGTGCTTAGGGGCATAAGTTTGAAAGCTGGCTGTCTTTGAATATTTGCATTTCTCTGACAACGATCACATTTCTTAACATACTCTATAGAATCATGGTACAAGGTCGGTCAATAGTAATGCTATCGAAGTAGTCTATGTGATAAGAATCTAGCCCCCACATGACTTCCGCAGATTCCTTCATGCACTTCTCATAAGGTAAAGTTAGCTTCTGAAGGCCTAAGACATCTCAAGAGCGATAAGAAATATGACCTTTTATATAGCTTGTCTTCATATAGAACATACCGAGAGATTTGAGTTTTGAGTTTTCAAGCTTCTTTCGGATCATAAGGAAGAAATCCATCCCTAAGATAAGCAATCAGTGGGTCAATCCAACATGGCTCATAATCAACTTGCATCATAGACTATCGCTCTTCCGAACTTGGGCATTTTAGAATTTCAAAAAATACTTCCTTCGGTAGTTCGGCTGGTGCAAAAGTGGCTAATTTAGAGAGATGGTCAGCTCTTGTATTTTCTATCCTTAGAATCTGTTGGATGCTAAAACTGTTGAAGGCTGGGGTTAAGTTCTTCACTTTTTAAAGATATTTTATCATGCTTTCCTTTCGAGCTTCATAACTACCATTAACCTATTCGACCACCAGTTAAAAATCACTATAGACTTGGAGTCGATCTGCTTCTAACTCTTTAGCTATCTTTAATCCTACAATTAGAGCTTCATATTTGGCTCCATTATTAGTTACAGGAAATTCAAAGTGCAGCCATATTCGATGATGACTTCCTTAGGGTTAACCAAGATCAGCCCTATGCCTGCACTAGAAGCATTGGATGAGCCATCCACATATAGGGCCCAAAAACCTTCAAGAAGGTCAGCTCTCTTCTTAGGGGAGCTCGACTATGACCACAGAATATTGGCTTCATTCAATTCAAGCTCGGCTTCATTTGAAATGGTACATTCCACTACAAAATCTATTAATATCTAAGCTTTGATTGATGGCCGAGGTTGAAAGTTGATATCAAATTCTGTAAGTTTGATTGCCCATTTTGCGATTCTTCTGGAGGCATCTATTCGATGAAGGACTACTTTAATCAATTGATCACTGAGGAGAGTTGAGATGTGCCCTTAAAAATAAGGTCGAAGCCTCCAGACTGCAACCAATAGAGCATAAGTCAGCTTTTCTAGCTTGGTATACCTGATCTCAACATCCCTTAGGACTTGACTTATGCAATAAATCGATCACTGTACTTTCACCTCTTCTTTGACTAGGACTGCTGCTAGGGCTACTGGAGAGACCGCTAGGTATAAAAACAAATCCTCTCCAAGTTTGGGCTTGGCAATAGGAGAGGTGAGCAGAGGTAGTCCTTAAGCTCTTTAAAGGCTTGTTGGCATTCAGTGGTCTAATAGAAGTTCTTTGGTTGCTTGAGGACTTGAAAGAAGGGCGTGCATCACTCGACCGATCTCGAGATGAAGCGATTTAGGGATGCCACCTTGTCAGTCAAGTGCTGAACTTTTTTAATTATTTTTTGAGCAGTCATCTCTTGAATGGTCCGAATCTTCATCGAATTTGCTTTAATCCCGCACCTTGATACCATGAATTCTAAAAACTTCTTTGAAGTCATGCCGAAGGCACACTTGGTCGGATTCAACTTCATCTTGTATCTCCAATGGGCATCAAAGGTCTCCTCAAGGTTGGTAATTTGATTTGTTGAAGCTCGGCTCTTGATAAGCATATCATCTACATATACCTCTATGTTATGATCGATCTGCTCCTTGAAGATCTTATTAACCGAGCATTGGTATGTTGCTCCTACATTTTTGAGTTCGAAATACATAACCCTATAACAGTAAAGACCACGATCAGTAATAAAAGCAGTTTTTTCCTCATCTTCTAGTGCCATTTAGATTTGATTATAGCCAAAGAAGGCATCCATAAAAGTGAGGAGCTCATGAACCGAGATTGCATCCACCAGCTGATCTATTCTGGATAAGGGGTAGCTATCTTTTGGATAGGCTTTGTTCAACTTTTTGAAGTCTATGCACATTCTCCACTTACCGTTCACCTTTTTGACGAGCATAATATTGGAGATCCAGATTGAATAGTTAACTTCTCAGATGAATCCAATCTTGAGAAGCTTGTCAACTTTCTCTGCAATTGCTTTTTGCCTCTCTAGAGCATGGCTATGCATCTTCTCTTTCACTAGCCGATATTTAGGATCAACAGTTAGGCGATGTTCCATAACCTCCACGTCTATCCTAGACATGTCATCAGGGACCCAAGCAAAAACATCTACATTTCTCTACAAAAATTTGATAAGCTGCTCTCATATCTCTCCTGCTAAGTTGGAGCCGATCTACATTGTGTGCTCCTCATTCCTATCATTTAGTGGGATGAAAACAAGGTCTTCCATAGGCTCTCCCTGCTCTTCTATTAGATCGTCGTGGAAATCCAACCCATCAACCAGACAAGGATCTGGCCGCTCACCCCTCTATAAGGCAATTGAATAGCAATGCCTCATCAGGGCTTGATCTCCTCTAACTTTTCTGACGCCATAGCTTGTTGAAAACTTTATTTTCAAGTAGTATGTTGACACTACTACTCAAAGTGCATTTAGATCAGGTCGATCGAGAATTACGTTATAAGTCGATGGAGCTTTAACTACCATGAAGTCCAACTGCACCTTGGACTATTTTGGGTATTGCCCTACAGCCACGACCAAAGTTATTATGCCTTTAAATAGTATTGTATCACCAATGAAGCCTACCAATGGAGAGTCCATGGGTCCAATTCGACTATGAGATATAGACATTTTGAAGAAAGCATCATAAAAGAAGACATCGGCTGAACTTTCTGTTAGATATGTGTGCCTTAGAAGCCAGATTGGCTGACACTTGTAATACACTTCTAAGAAAAAAATTATAATTTTGACTATAAATAAAAAAATAGGTTATTTTCTATCACAGCGTGTATTTGAAAGTATCTATGATACATCCCTTAAGTTAATATGTAATGATAGTTCATATTTTCAAGAGTTGAAAATTTAAGACATGAATTTTCATTATTAACTTATAAAATGCTTCCGATTGTAGGATCATCATGAGGATGGTGATTGATCCGAAAGTTTGGTGTACGATCACTTCTTTAGGATAAATGAGTCTTGACTCTATGGTGTAGAGACACCAAAGTAAGAGTACAGATACTCGTTAGACAACGAGGGCACTGAACATGACCACCTCGAGCAGTCATAAGAAAGTCTACCTTCTCATTGATGACTGGCTCGAAGCTATAGTGGTGTGTCTGGTTCTTTGACCTGAGGTGCATCAGCAGTTCATCTTGAGGGTGTTATAGTTTGACTACACCATAACTCGATCTTCTAGCCATTCGAAATCCTGAGGTATATGTTGGCTATAGCATGTTCATTATCGAAATTGGATTGCACCAAGAGGAGATCTATCTACCTCGATAGATGAGGAGCAGCTCTATGATGATCATGAGAATCAAGTCCATAAGCCCATGGCCAGGATAAAGTGAAATAATAGAAAGAGTTTCTATTAGAATTTTCATATTGAACTTAAATCGAATGATTAATTCATATGACAGATATTAGGGTTTGACGAGATCACCTTAACCCTAATCCGATAGGGGCTCAAGATAGAGGAACCAATCACACAGGTAACTACATCGAGAGGTTCGCTTTCAACTCTGATGGGTTGCTACCATATATTGCTAGGTGTCACTGGTGGATTTTGGGAGCAATTAGAATGATTTGGATGATCAATCATACTAGTTGTCTGAATCAAAAAAGTTTTGATCCATCAAAAGATGTTTCAATGATGTCGATGATAGAGATCATAACATATCCCATTACCATATAAAACTAAATCTAACTGGGTCATACAAATAAGGATTTGGATCTAGATGTCATCAATTGGACTAACCCAGTTCAATTGATTTGAATAAGATTCAATTAGGTTTAAGAAAATCATGCTAACATACGATTGAGCCTAATGTTCTCCTTTAATAATCATTAAAGCTTGTCTCAACTGAGCCAAATGTGTTTGGGCTCACTCAAGAACCTTTACTTGGTCTAACTGAAGCTCATCCAGATTAAAAAAGGATTGTCTTAATTTATGAGATAAATTTAAGATAACACATACCATTTTCGATCATCTGCTAATTTATATTTTTGGACATTGGTCAAATGTTGACCCTGGATACTTAGACATCTGCCCATGTATCATGCACCTATAGGAGAGTACCTAGAGCATTATCCCCGACTAAATATAGATAGGAAGAGGGGTCACACCTAGGAAGGCATGCGCCCCATGAGGATAAAGGAGGAGTCCCATACAGATGGGACTCCAGGGTTGATTCAGGGGATTAAACTCTATGGCACCAAGAACTCTTGTTTGACCCAGTATTGGCACCACCTTAGGAGGGTTTTGAGGGTCTCTCATCTGATTGGATCAAATGATGTCATCCCATCAATCAAATTTAGATATGATTGTTCAAAGGGCCATGAATGGCCGGGATGATGTGGCACTGCATGGCACAGCAGGGTTATATAAACCCTATATGCCCCTAGGTTTTTAATGCTTCTACCTTTAGCCCATACTACAAAGCCTCTCTCCCTCCTGCTCCATGCCACCCTATAGTCCTCTCTCTCCTCTCCACACCCAAGGAGTTTTGGGCATGAATAAGGTGCGATCCAAGCAAGTGAAAGGTGTCGGAAAAGGAAGAAGGCAGCACTGCTGCAAGAGACAACGATAGTTCTTCAAAAGAAGTTTTGAAGACCTTCAAGATTAGATCTATATCTAATTTTTGGAGGATTGATTGAGAAGGAAAAGATCTCTAGATGCTGCCTAAGTGGATATTGGTAGAGGCTAGGCACTTGCTTGGCTACATCCAGAACCTCAGGCAAACATCGGGATCATCATAGGATAATTGGATTACCCAAAATAAAGATATAATTAAATTAGATTTAATTTTTATTTTTATTTATTTTTATTATTAGATCAATAAATTAGATCTGATTAGGATCTTACAGAAAAAATTTTTGAAATATCCCTCCTGATCTAGTCAAATCTGAACGAACCTGATCCAGAAAATAGGTTTTTTTCTTCAACTGGTATCAGAGCCAGGTTCCATAATTCATTAGATCTAATTTTAGTTTACTTTTTATCTGATAATTAGATGATTTAGATGTCACATTAGATGTAATTAGATCTAACATTAAAAAAATAAAAATTAAATAATCTAGATCTAAGATGTATGAGATGCATAACTAGACTAAAAATAGAATTATTCTATGTATAGTCTAGCATAATCATAATTTTAATTTAATTAATTATAATTTTTAAATTTATTTATTTATTATTTTTTATATTATAAATATTATAATTAGATCTAAAAAATAAAAAATAAATTTATTTAATTTGTTCATATAAGATATGATAGATGCATATTTAGACTAGTTATAGAATAGTTCTATAAAATTATCTAGAATAAATTTTAATTTGATATGATCAAATTTAAATATTATTTTTTAGATATTTATGAGATAATTTAGATATAAAAATATGCATGATATGATACATGAGATGTATGCAAAATATATTTTTAGTTAGATCAATTTTTATATATATGATATATGATGTAGATCTAACTAGTTTTATAGATTTATCATATTTTTGATTAAGGCGGGCTCCTTGGCCGTCCAGTCATAAGAACGAAGTGAGATTTAAAGGCCCTCTCCTTCCATTAGATGGGGTGTTCTTATGGTGTGTAGGGGTGTTACATGTTCGTCCTTAATCAAAAATTAAAAAAAAACTTATTTTTAGCAAAATCCTAGATCATGAAATCTTAAGATTTTATATACATGTTTTGTTTATAAACCCTAAACTTAATAAAGAATTAAGATTATAAAATATATTAGGTCTAAAATTAAAAATTTTTAGATCTAAGATATATTCATAAAATTGAGTTCGGACTTGGGTAGCTCAATTAGGTCTAGCAGTTGATCAAACCGAATGAAGAGTTGGTTAGGTGGGATCAAGAGTGCTTAAATTGACCAGTCAATCTGGGTCAAGGTCGAGTCACATGAGTGATCGATCGAGTTAAGACCTAATTAGGCTCAATGGTTAGAGTTGGGATTGTAGGCTAACCCGATTGGTTCTAGCTCAATAATTTAGTGTCTAAGGTAAGTTTGGCATATACGATTGATTGATTTTTAATTAGAAGCTACTCGACTCAAATGCATTCTTGTCGAGTTAATGACACATCCCTTCCACCGGTCTCACTTACCTAGCCATATTTGTCGGTCCAATTCTAATCTAAGGTGGCTAACAATCCAAGCTGACCCATGCCACTAGGTTGGTCATAATGCTTATGGCTATGTCAAGTTAAGTTTAAAGAGACCTAAATCAAATCTTTCTAAGAAAAAATTAAGTTTAAGGTCTTCCACCTTTGTAGATGTGTGGGCCCTTCCTAGGGTTGATTATTCTCAACTGGTCATAGTGGTTTAGTTGCATCGAAAAGATGCATCCATGTCTAATAGGCATTGGATGCAATGGGCTGAAGGATGGATTGGGCTTAATATTTTGGATACGGTGAGAGACCCAAGAAATCCAATCTATGCAAATGGTGGGTCTACTTAACTAAGGAGTGGATCAATATTTTGGGTATGGTGACATTCATGAATTAGAGATCAAGTCTAAGTGCACCATGATTAAAGAATCATTGGACAAGAGTTGTTCACTCATTGGCTAATCCATCATCAATAACTATTAGATGAGGTGATGAGTCAGTTGGCGGGACTGCACCATCCACTAAAAATCAATAATCATGAAGATTTTCGCATCTCTACAAAGGGAGTGTAGGGATCCGAGAAAATAGTTGGAGCTAATTTATTTAAAAATCAAACTCCTAAATAAATTGATTAAGTCTTAATTACAAAATCTAACTAGAAACTTTGACTCTCTACAGAAAAAAGAAAAATGTCTACGTCCAATATACTAGCCCGTATCCTGAACACCCATAGACTGATCGGATCCAATTACAAGGATTGGCTCTAAAACTTCAAAATTATTTTGGGTTTTGAGAAGTTGACTCATGTATTAGACTAGGATCCCCCCACGTTACCAGCTTGTCCATCCGCTGAACAGAAAGCATCTCTTGACAAGTGGATGGATGAAGATAATAAGATCAGATACTATATGTTAGGCTTAATGTCTGATGAGCTTTAGTGCCAACATGAAGATATTAAGACTACCCATCAAATGTTGGCTTACCTGAAAGAGTTGTTTGGCAAACAGAATCGTGCAGCCAAATATCAGGTCACTAAATTACTTTTTAAGACTAAAATGCATGATGGACAGTCAGTCCAAGATCATTATCTGATGATGATCAAAGACTTGGAAGAGCTTGAGAAGCTCGAAGTGAAGTTAGATCAGGATCTACAGAATGATATAATTCTGCAATCCTTGATTGATGTGTATGGGTAGTTCATCATGAACTACCATATGCATAAACTTCAGAATACTTTGGCCAAGCTTATGAATATGCTGGTTACTGTTGAGCTTTCTTTGAAAGGTTCTAAAGGCTTAGTACTTGCTATGGAATGGACTTCTTCCAAGAGAAAGTTTTTTGAAAAGAAGAAGAAGTCTGTGAAAAAGCAGAAGGTGAAAGGTGGAAAGAAAAAGAAGGCAGAGCTGAAAAAGAAGGCTGCTGACAAAGAAAAGTATTTTCATTGTAATACTGATGGCCACTAGAAGCGAAACTGCCCTACATACCTGGCCACCCTGAAGAATAAGGAGACAGGTCCTTCTAGAGGTATGCTTGTTATTGAATCTAACCTTACGGTTTCTTCTGCATCCAGTTGGGTGCTTAACTCTAGTTCTAGTGCTCATTTGTGCACTTTCATGCAAAATCTTGAGGATAGTAGGAGGCTGAGGAATGGTGAGATGATCCTATGCATCAGAAATGGAGCAAGAGTTGCTGCTATGGCCATGGAAACCTATCCTCTTCGACTACCATCTGACTTAGATTTAGTACTTAAGAATTATTATTATGTGCCTGCTACAAGCAAAAATTTGATTTCTATTTCATATTTAGCACAAGTAGACAATGTAATTAGTTTTCTTAAGGACTATTATAATATTCTTTATGAAAGAAATAAAATTGCAAGTGGTTTTCTTATTAACAGTCTCTACCAGTTACATATTGATGTATCTATCTTTAATATCGAGCAAAATATGGATGCCATAGGATCAAAATGACCCAAGGATAGTCCAAATGATAGGTATCTATGGCACCTAAGGCTAGGTCATATAGAAAAAAATAGGGTTAACAAATTAGAGAAAACTAGACTATTGAGTTCATTAACTTTCGAGTCATATCCAATTTGTGAATCATGTCTTCATAGCAAAATGACATGCTCCCTTTTGTAGGACATGGGGAAGAGGCCATGGATCTATTTGCCCTAGTACATACTGATGTGTGTGGCCCATTTGATGTGCCGGCTAGAGGTAACTTTGTCTACTTCATAATCTTTATCGATGATTTATCTCGGTAAGGGTATGTGTATCTTATGAGACACAAGTTTGAAGCCTTTGAAAAATTTAAAACATTCAGACATGAAGTGGAAAAGCAAACTAAAAAACCCATTAAGGTTCTTCGATCAGATCGAGGAGGTGAATACCTTAGTTGCGAATTCTTGAAAATTTAAGACATGAATTTTCATTATTAACTCATAAAATACTTCCAATCGTAGGATCATTATGAGGATGGTGATTGATCCAGAAGATTGGTGTACGATCACTTTTTTAGGATAGATGAGTCTTAAGTCTACGGTGTAAAGACATCAGAGCGAGAGTACAGATACTTGTTAGAGAACAAGAGCACTGAGCGTGACCACCTCGAACAGTCATGAGGAAGTATACCTTCTCATCGATGACTGACTCGAAGCTGCAGTGGTGTGTCTGGTTCTTTGATCTGAGGTGCATCAGTAGTTCACCTTAAGGGTGTTATAGTTTGACTACATCATAACTCGATCTCCTAGCCATTTGGAACCCTGAGGTGTATGTTGGCTATAGCATGTTCATTGTAGGAATTGAATTGCACCAATAGAGGATCTATCTATCTTAGTAGATGAGGAGCAGCCCTATGATGATCATAAGAATCAACTCCATAAGCCCATGGCCATAGCAGAATGAAATAACAGAAAGAGTTTCTATTAGGGTTTTCATATTGAACTTAAATCGAATGATTAATTCATATGATGGATATTAGGGCTTGACGAGATCACCTTAACCCTAATTCGGTCAGGGCTCAAGATAGAGGAACCTAATCACATAGGTAACTACACCAAGAGGTTTGCTTTTAGTTTTGATGGGTTGCCACCATATGCTGCTAGTGTCACTAGTAGATTTTGAGAGCAATTAGAATGATTTGGATGATCGATCATACTAGTTGTCTGAATCAAAAATGTTTTGATCCATCGAAAGGTGTTTTGATGATGTTGATGATAGAGATCATGACATATCCCATTACCATACGAAACTGAACCTAACTACATCACACAAACAAGGGTTTGGATTTGGATGTCATCAATTAGATTAATCCAGTTTAATTGATTTTAATAAGATTCAATTAGGTTCAAGAAAATCGTGCTAGCACACAATTGAGCCTAATATTCTCCTTTAATAATCATTAAAGCTTATGTCGACTGAGCCAAATGTGTTTGGGCTCACTCAAGAACCTTTACTTGGTCTGACTGAAGCTCGTCCAGATCAAAAAAGGGTTATCTTAATTTATGAGATAAATTTAAGACAACACCTATCTTTTTCGATCATCTGCTAATTTCTATTTTTGGACATTGGTCAAATATTGACCCTGGACACTTGGACATCTGCCCATATGTCATGCGCCTGTAGGAGAGTACCTAGGGCCGTGTCCCCTTGCTAAATGTAGATAGGAAGAGGGTGCATGCCTAGGGAGGTGTGCTCCCTATAAGGATAAAGGAGGAGTCCCATACAGATGGGACTCCAGGGTTGCTTCAGGGGATTAAACTCTATGGCGCCAAGAACTCTTGTTTGACCCAGTCTTGACATCACCTTAGGATGGTTTTAAGGGTCTCTCATCTGATTGGATCAGATGATGTTACCCCACAAATCAGATTTAGATTTGATTGCTCAAAGGCCATGATTGACTAGGATGATGTGGCACTGCATGGCGCAGCAGGGTCCATATAAATCCTATCTGCACCTAGGTTTTTAATGCTTCTACCTTTAGCCCATGCCACAAAGCCTCTCTCCCTCCTTCTCCATGCCACCCTCTAGTCCTCTCTCTTCTCTCCATGCCCAAGGGATTTTCGGCATGAATAAGGTGCGATCCAAGCAAGTGAAAGGTGCTAGGAAAGAAAGAAGGCAGCACTACTGCAAGAGACAACGATAGTTCTTCAAAAGGAGTTTTGAAGACCTTCAAGATCAGATCTATATCTAATTTTTGGAGGATTGATTGAGAAGGAGAAGATCTCTAGATCGTGCTTTAGTGGATATCGATAGAGGCCAAGTGCTTGCATGGCTATATCCAGAACATCAGGCAAACATCAAGATCATCATAAGATAGTTGGATTACCCAAAATAAAGGTATGATTAAATTAAATTAAATTTTTATTTTTATTATAATATCAATTGATCAGATCTGATGAGTCTCAGATCTGATTAGGATCTCAGAGAAAAAATTTTTGAAATATCCTTCCTGATCTAGTCAGATTTGAACGAACCTGATCTAAAAAATAGTTTTTTTTCCTTCACTTCCATTATCAACAAGGATGAGGCATACACCATAGTCTACAATATTTAAAGCAATTACAACCATGTCGTTATGCGGAAACTGAACTACCTAGGCATCTACTTCAGTGAAAGTCAGGATCTCCTCAGTTCTCCACCTCTTTATCGGTCCCCAAGATTTGGAGGCCTCCTCTTGTTGAAGTTCCCTAGAGATGCTGTTAATGATGCTGAGAGGTGGCCGATCTCCTTCCTGTTTCTTTCTCCTTGGTAGTTTCGATTGCGGTAGTGCACTTGGTCGATTCTCTCTTTCTTCGGGGCGATGTCATAGAAATCGGCCAAGCCGGTCTCGTCTGATGAGCTCCTCGATCTCGTCTTGAAGCTGAATACATTCTTCAGTATCGTGACTGTGGTCATGATGGTAGAGGCAATATTTGTTAGGATTATGCTTGCTATGGTGAGTGCACATCCTCTCCGACCTTAATAATTGCTCCTTGATCTCCATCAGTACTTATGTTTTTGGAGCATTAAGAGGGGCATAGTTATGAAATCTTCTAAGGAGAGAACCTCTTCATGCCCTTCTGTCATGGGTTCTTTGACGATGAGCTCGAGAAGGAGTTCAGGCTTGCTTGCACTCGGAGGGAGTCTGGGAGGGCGGTTGAACTTCGTTCAGCCTTTCTTCAACTACAAGCTTGCTAGATTCGCCTACTTGCTACTCTCTTATGGCTTCCTCATCTTTCAACTTGAAGGCTTCTTTAGCTCAGACATATCCTTCAGCTCGACCTAGTAGATCGGCAAAATTCTTAGGGTACTTCTTTTCTAAGAAAAATAATAGATCATTCTTTTGAAGGCCATCCTTCAGCACAGCCATGGCAATGGATTGGTCCAGATTTTGGACCTTAAGGGCAACAGCATTGAAGCGATTGACATAAGCTTGGATGGATTCTTCCTCTTTCTATTTGATGTTGATGAGGGAGTCCGAACCTTACCGGGATGTCAGCTATTGATGAAATGAATAGCAAATTGATGGCACATCTGGTTGAAGAAAAAGATCATACCTGACATTAGTGCTGAGTACCAATTTCCTGCTGCTTTCTTTAGAGTAGATGAACAAGCTTGATATAGGATGGTGTCTAGTGCATCATGGAGCAGCATCATAGTCTAAAAGACCTTCAGATGATCGATCGGATTAGTGATTCTGTCGTAGCTCTCAAATTGAGGGAGATTATAGTTTGGCGGGATTGATTCCTGTATGATTTGATGGGAGAAAGGAGGGTCAGTGCATATATCATTATCATGAGAGAAGGGAGTATGGCGGAGTTCCTCAAACTGCCAATTCATTTCTTGTAGATTTCGATCCAAGAGATCTTCACCATCGTGGATCTCCAAAATTTTCTGACTGAACGAGGGTAGAGTCCCTCCAGGGGTAGAGTTATGATCAAAGCATGGGCTCCCTATCCTCTGCTTCCCTTTCTCGGAGGTGATCGACGGACTCACCCAAGTCGATCATCCCCAGACTACTGAGGTTCTGGAGAAGCCTGCTCCGATCAGACTGGCAATGGAGGTCATTGGTGCTACATGGCCTGCACTGCTTCAGCGAGGCTCCTAACCTACTGAACCAGTAGGTTAATTGCTCTGCATCCACCATCACCATTGGTGGAGTTTGAGATGTTGGAGATGAGATGGGGGTGAGTAGATCAAGATGAGATCTAGCCACGAAGGCGATCAACCGTTGGGTGGAAGCCTTTCTCGAAAGCATCATTGTGAGATCGATTGGGGAAGAAGAACTCCTAAAGAGAAGGAGAGATCTCTATTGAGCACTCCTTTAAGAACAAGAGAACCTCAAGAGAAAGAGGGCCCTCCCTCTAGCACCAATCCTGTTGGTGCAAAATTTAGTTGACCTCGAAACCCATGTTGGAGTTGGAAAGGAGGAGGTCGTCGCAAGATTCCTGTAAAACAAGTCTCGATCGAAGTCAGGGGTGGTGGCTCCGACAAGACCCTCCAATGATCAAGTCAGCTCTTTTGACCAACAAAAATGGAGTACTCAGAGAGATTTTTAGCAAAGTTTCAAGAATGAAAGGAGATCAATCCTGTTGATGCAAAATCTAGTTGATGTCAGAACCCACACTAGAGTCGGAGGGGAGAAGGTCATCGCCAGAATCCTGCAAAATAAGTCTCGATCGGAGTCAGGGGTGGTGGCTTCGATAAAACCCTCCGACGATCAAGTCAGCTCTTTTGGTCAATAGAAATGGAGTACTTGAAGAGGTTTTTAGCAGAGTTTTAAGAAGGAAAGGAGAGCTTAGAGAAGAAAGCATATCTAGAGGATCTCTTATATAGATGGAGCCTATAATAAATTAATAGAGACAGCCATAACCGCCCGATAGTAGGCCATTCAGGACCATATGGAGTTTGTTACGGAGGATGGTGTCTATTATCATGACGTGCCAGTCCAATAGGATTTAATAGTTGAAGTTCAGAGGAGGTAGGCGCTAGCGGTAAAGAGCTTCAAGTTTCACCAATTCTAGAGGAGTTCAGACTCCTTCAAGGTCATCTGTGTGTAACTAGGTTTATGCTGTGTAGATTGCTGGATCCACGTAGATGTGGAGACCCTTCCAGGCGACTGCATTGAGTTGGATCGAAAGGGGTTTGAAAGTCCACTGGAAAAATTCTAAAGATAGTCCGCTGGAGGAATCCGAAAGGAGGTCTGCTGGAAGGATTCGAAAGGAGTTTGACTGATGGAGAAGTTCAGTTGAGGATGAAGTCCAAAAGAAGTCTGACTGATGGAAGAGTTTGGCTGAAGGAGAAGTTTGACTGAAGAAGATGTTTGGAAGACTCATGATCGGAGAAGGTCGGCTGGAGGAATATCGAAAGGAGCCTGCCTGGGATGGAGAAGTCCAGCTAAAGAAGAAGTTCGACTAAAGAAGAAGTTCAAAAGACTTATGATCTGGGAGAGCTGACTACCTAGGGTCAAGGAACTCGGCCACCCTAGTCATTCAAGCTCATCTGGGCAAGGTCCAAAGGGATCTTGCAAATTTGGTCGAGGATCAATCTTGGTCGTCGCTACCAAACGAGATTATTCAACAATCAGATGCCTGACAAAACTTTGGCAAGAGCGGGTTTGCCCCCAACAATAAGGTAGCTCAACTATCAATAGGCTGATGATTGACTTTGGAACACATTTTCCAACAATAAGGAGATACTAGTATACGAGGAGATCGTATGAGTGCTAAGATACAACAAGTAGCAAGAACGGAGGATGAAGAGGAAGGTCTTCCAAGAGGGTCTTATTATTTCAAAGAGGCATAGGAAAGGAAAGAAGAGGGCGTGTAGAGGGGTAGAAAGGGGTATAAGAGATGCTTCAAGTATAGTGAAGCAAAGCACTTTAAGCGAGAATGTCTGCTTTGGAAGAAATGCAAGGGAGGAGAAAAGTTGGATTCTATTTTTCCAATCATTGAAAGTGAAGAGTTAGATAAATTCTTGGTGGTCTCGGAGGAGCCTGCGGGATGCAGTATATTTAAGATGGCTTCGAAGGGGTCTGTAAAGTGTAGAGGGTCTGAAGGAGCAGTGACGGTGTTCGAGAAGCAACGGCAGGCCTAGCAATGCAGCATTGGGTGGTTGATCTAAGGTGGCTCGGGTATAGAGTCAGCTTCTATAATATCAGGGGAACTTCAGTTCTAGGTGGAGCACTGGGCTGAGGTGGCTTCATAGATGGAGAAAGAAGTGACACGAGTTCAGAGCAAAGGGGTGTAGAGGAAGGAGCTATAACCCAGCACCAATGCCAGAGCTGTATAGATCCAGATGGAGTAGATTATGCAGGAAGGCAAGTATGGCTCTGAGAGGACTATGACAAGTGGAGCATTAGGGTATGCAGTGAGTGTCGATACAAGAACGCTACGTGATGTCCAAAAAAATCCATGATAATTGATGCATCTGCCAAGCAAAAGGATATCTATAACTACAAAGATGGTGCGGAGGAGCAAGCCAAGGTCTTCAGCGATCGAGACGATCATCCCAAAGGCCTCAAAGAGAGCTCAATAGCTAAAGGATGGTAATGGCAAGGTGAGCACAAGAAACTGTCAGGACATGCAGGGATAGTAGTATCGTGCAGGAGAATGTTGCTAGGTGTGCCAAGGCTTGGATGCACTAAGGTGGAGATTGTGGATGGTGTTAGATGTGTGCCCTAAAAGCCAGATTAGCTGACACTTTAATACACTTCTAAGAGTAATTTTATAATTTTGACTATAAATTAATAAAAAAATTATTTTCTATCATAATATGCATTTAAAGTATCTGTGATACATCCTTTAAGTTATGGTAATGATAATTCATATTTTCAAGAGTTAAAAATTTAAAACATGAATATTCATAATTAACTAATAAACTGCTCTCGATCATAGGATCAACATGAGGATGGTGATCAATCCAAAAGGTTAGTGTATGATCGCTTTCTTAGGATAGATGAGTCTTAAATCTATGGTATGGAGAATGAGGGCATTGAGCGTGACCACCTCGAGCAATCATAAGAAAGTCTACCTTCTCGTTGATGATAAGCTCGATGCTGTGGTGGTGTGTCTGGTTCTTTGACCTAAGATGCATGGGTAGTTCACCTTGAGGGTGTTATAGTTTGATTACACCATAACTCGATCTTCTAGCCATTCGGAATTCTAAGATGTATGTTGGCTATAACATGTTCATTATAGGAATTGGATTGCACTAATAGGAGATCTATCTATCTTAGTAGATGAGGAGTAGCCCTATCATAATCATGAGATTGAGTCCTTAAGCCCATGGCCATGGTAGTATGAAGATGATAGAAAGAGTTTCTATTAGGATTTCACATCGGACTCAAACCAAATGATTAATTCATATGATGGATGTTGGGTTTGATGAGTTCACCTTAACCCTAATCCTATCGGAGTTCAAGATAGAAGAACCCAATCACATAGGTAGTTGTACCAAAAGGTTCGCTTTTAGTTCTAATGGATTGCTACCATATACTGCTAGGTGTCAGTGGTGGATTTTGGAAGCAATTAGAATGATTTTGATGATTGATCATTCTAATTGTATGAATCGAAAAAGTTCTAGCCCATTGAAAGGTATTTCGATGATGTTGATAATAGAGATCGCGATATGTCTCATTACCATATGAAATTAAACCTAACTAGATCATAAAAATAAGAATTTGGATCTGGATGTAATCAATTGAGCTAACCCAGATCGATTGATTTGGATTAAATCCAATCAGGTTCAAGATAATCATGCTAGCACATGATTGAGCCTAGCTTTCTCCTTCTATAAACTTTCTGATTTATTATAACCAAGTCAAATTTGATTTGACTCATTTCTATATCTTAAATGGATTTATTTTCATCTAACTGGAATCAATCCAAGTCAGATTAATTGTAGAAATTAAATCCATTCCTAGTGCAATTGGACTAAGGTCAAAAGTTAACCTATTGAAAAGAATTGAGGGTCACCTGATCAGATGCTTCTAGAAATTTCTTTGAAAATCATTTTGCTTTGATTTTGGGATATGTGATAGATCTTGAGTCATGCTATGGGTGTACTAAATTTCATGATTTATGACGGTGATTTGATTGGATTTTGATAGAGTTTGATTTGGATCAAACTCTTGAGGGAAGAGTTCTAGGTGCAATGGACTCTTCCTTATCTACTTATGTTGCCCCATTTTTTTATTGAATTGTGGCAAGAAAACTAGATGAGACCTGGTGCTTTGCATGGAGAATAAATCCTAGAGTCCCAATGATTAAAATAAATTAGTTATTTGGTCAAATATGGACTCTAGGTGGCATTGGATTTAAAACCCCTTCTAACGCCAAAGAGTAGGGATCGCATGAAAATTTTTTTCATGCCCAAGTGCTGTCACCCATACCATATCCCATGCCCCCTCTGATCCTCTCTCTCTCTCCCTCTTCTACATGCCAAAAGTTTGACACAAATCAGAGAAGGAGGTCCAAGATTTTTGGAACAAGATTCAAGTTCTATGCGACGGTATTCATAAGATGGACAGACTACCTTCAGAAATTATTTTGATGGACTTACAGATTAGATTCAGATCTGATCTTTTGAAGAAAGATTTGCAAAGAAGAAGATGTTCAGATCTTGATCAAGTTGATACTGGTAGTGTAACATCCTAGATTTAGAAAATAGTGAATTAAAAGATTTATGTTAGTAAATGTGTGGCATAGTAATTTATTTATGGTACATTTAAGCATAAATTATAACTATCTACCATTTCGAATTCTAAAATTTTTCTGAAAGCTAGCACCTATATGGGAAGCTATATAAAATATGTATTCTCTTGGAATGAAAAATCTCGATAATTGATCCTTAGATATTGGTGAGCTACAAAATGATTTTTAATAAATTTTAGAGATCCTTTTACCTAACCATTTAGAATCAAGAAAGTTATAAAAGTTTTGGATTTTGAAAAATTTGAACAAGAACCCAAATTTTAGAATTTCATTCTTAAGGATTTTAATTTTTCTGATATTTTTATTAGCTCCAAATAGAGGGATGTTCCTTATTTACATTTATGTTTTAAAGTTAATAGACATTAACTTAGAAAAAGGAAATGTAAATAAGAAGGGTTTTGAGTAGGAGTTTGAGTAAGGCTATGAGCAGAGTATGAAAATAAGGTTTCTGTCAAACCCCAAGTGAAAGGGTTGACACTTCTCCAAGAGGTGTCAACACTATCTCAGGAAAATAGAGATGCCATTCAAGAAGATTTATGGCGGTACACTTTGGGGTCGACCTCTTTTGGCAAGGTGTCGATACTTTTCTTGAAGGGTCGACCCATGAGTGACCTATTTGAGGAAAGGAGCGATCTAAGGGCTGACCTGTGTTGAGGTGTTGACCCTTTTTCTCTAACGTGTCGATCCCAATCATGGGAAAGCCTGGGAGCAAGTTTCCAGTTGAGAGCCCTTATGTAAAAATTTTAAAATAATTTAAAGATAGTTACCTGGACAAGTTTTAATATAAAAAAAATAGCTTTCGGAGGTTAGCTCCTTGCTGGCCTCTTGGGGATTGGACACCTAGCAAGTCTCTCCCTTAAGTTATTCTTTCCCAAAGGCTTAGCAACCGATTCTTTTTGCTATGGTTTTAGTTCTCCAGTAAATAACAAAAGGTCAAGGAAGAAAAGAGTTTGGGAAGAGGTGATTTCTCAGTCAGAATTCAAGAAGAATTCAGCTTTGTAAAGGGGTACTTAGTGAACAATTAATTTGAGGAAAGAGGAGTCCTTAATAGCAAGGAAGAAAGAAGACTAGTTTGAGGGCAGAAGTGCATAAACCATTTTAGGTAAGGATTTTAACCCTTAAATTGAATTCAAATTTAACTTCAAGTTGGTCTTTTATAGCCTTAGGGTTTTAGTGAATTGAATTATAAGTGGGAGTTGGATAGAAGGAAAAATAATTGCTGTCCATATTGTGTTCTAAAATTCTTTTGATGTGTTTTAGCAAACAAATTGGGTTTATGTTTGGTAGAGTTAAAACAGATTATGAAGAAGGAAAAAATAGTAGAAATATTGGGATTTTGTTGAATAGATGTTGAGGTTTAGCTGAACCTAAACTATGATAAGTAAAGTAAAGGTTAAACTTAAGATGATTAAAGAACAAGCATATCACAACAAAGCATGCATAATTACATTCATATACCACATAGTTTTGTGTTTAATAGTATTCACCAACTTTATAGGAGAGGAAGAGGGTTCAAAAAGTGCTTTGGATGAATCAAGCTCTAGAATGATCCAATAATCATCGTTAGGTGAGTGGATTTCCTATTTAACCTTGGTATTTTTACTGTATTGGCTGCAAACACATTTATCTTGAAACAATAGCTAGCCTTCTATGATTTATACCCATTATGAAGGGAAATCCTAATTTTTCGGTCCAGGTTCGTCCAGATCTGATTAGATCAAGAGATATATTTCAAAAATTTTCTCTTGATCTCTATCAGATCTTGATATGTTTCAGATCTGATTCTTATTATTTTAATAAATAAAATAAAACAAGATAAATTAAATCAAATTCAATTTACCTGATTTGGGTAATCCTATTACCCTGTAGATGATCCTGATTGCAGCGGAAGGTTCTGGATCTTAGCCACGCAAGCGCCTGGCCTCTACCGGTATCCACTCGGGTTGGATCTAGAGAACCTCTTCTTCTCTATCACACCTCCAAAAATCAGATCTAGATCTGATCTGAAGGATCTTCAAAACTCTTTTGAAGATCTGCAGTCATCCTTTTGCAGCAGCGCAGCCTTCTTGCTTTTGATCGCCTTTCCTTGATCTGAATCGCACCAAACTAAGTCCAAAACACTTTTGGACGTGGAGAGCAAGGGGAGAAGAGACTATGGCGTGGAGAAGGAGGGGAGAGGCAGCCTTGGGGCATGGGAAATCTCTATTTCACTGGAATTAGGGTTGGGCGCAGGGTCTTATTTATAGACCTCTTGTGATCCAACTCCTCTTCCTCTCAACCAATCACAACCCTTTGTGAAATCAGATCTAAATCTGATTGGTTGGAATAGAGACCCCTGGATTCCTCCTTAGAGGGCGCCTAAGACCAGTCAAACTGGATTCTTAGTAGAACTCTGATTGGAATTCAAAAGGGAGGTGGAGTCCTTGTCCAACAAGGACTCCTAGGTGCCTCCTACTTAGGCTCACGCCACCCTTGGCGTGCGCCCTTCTCCTTGCCAAGTTCTGGCAGGGGGACAGGCCCCCACCAGCTCTCCAATAGGTGCATGACATGTGGTCAAAAGTCAAAGGGTCAATGGTCAACGTTTGACCAGTCAAAGGTAGACTTTTGACCAAAGTCAAAGAACAAGAAATGGCAGGTGACCAAAAATGGCAGGTAATGTCTTACAAATAAGACAACCTATTCTGACTTGGACAACCTCCAGTCAGACCATATGAAGGCCTCTGATTGAGCACAAACTCCTTTGGCTCAGTCAGGACAACTTATTTATGGTAGTAAAAGAAGAACGTTAGGTTCAATCAAGTGCTAGCACGATTTCCTTGAACCTAATTGAATCTCATTCAGATCAATTGAACTAGATGAGTTCAATTGATGATCACCAGATTCAAACCCTTGTTTGTGTGACCCAGTTAGGTTCAGTTCTGTATGGTAATGGGATATGTCATGATCTCTATCATAGACATCATCGAAACTCCTTTCGATGGATCAGAACTCTTCTGATTCGAACAGCTAGAATGATCGATCATCTAAATCATTCTAATTGCTCCCAAAATCCACCAGTGACACCTAGCAGTATATGGTGGCAACCCATCAGAGCTGAATGCGAACCTCTTGGTGCAGCTACCTGTGTGATTAAGTTCTTCTATCTTGAGCCCCGATCAGATTAGGGTTAAGGTGAACTCGTCAAACCCTAGTCTCTGTCATATGATGTAATCATTCGATTCGAGTCCAATGTGAAAATCTAAATAGAAACTCTTTCTATTATTTCACTCTGCCATGGCCATGGGCTTCAGGACTTGATTCTCATGATCATCATAGGGCTACTCCTCTACCACCGAGGTAGATAGATCCCATCTTGATGCAATCCAGTTCCTACAATGAACATGCTATAGCCAACATACACCTCAGGGTTCCATATGGCTAGGAGACCGAGTAATGGTGTAGTCAAACTATAACACCCTCAAGGTGAACTGCCGATGCATCTCAGGTCAAAGAACCAGACACACTACTACAGCATCGAGTCAGTCATTGACGAGAAGGTAGACTTCCTAATGACTACTCGAGGTGGTCACGCTCAGTGCCCTCGTTCTCTAACGAGTACCTGTACTCTCGCTCCGGTGTCTCCACACCGTAGACTCAAGACTCATCTACTATATCGGACATGAAGTCCGAGTCTGTGTATCCCTGAACTTGGAGTTCTCCATTACCAAAGACCAACATCATATCCTTAGTTCTTCTCAAGTACTTAAGGATACATTTCACAGAAGTCCAGTGTTCTTCACCTGGATTTGACTGATATCTGCTTGTGACACTCACAGCATGGGCTATATCAGGTCGTGTACATAGCATGGCATACATGTGGCTCCCTATTGCAGAAGCATAAGGGATCTTGCTCATGCGTTCTATTTCCTCAGGTGTGTTGGGGCACATCTTCTTGGAAAGATGAATACCATGTCTGAAGGGTATTAATCCCCTCTTAGAGTTTTCCATACTAAACCTCTTTAGTACTTCCTCTATGTACATCTTCTGTGAAAGTCCTAGCATCCTATTCAGTCTATCCCTATAGACCTTAATTCCTAGAATAAAGGATGCTTCACCTAGGTCTTTCATGGAGAATTCCTTGGACAACCACATCTTGACTGATGTCAACATGGGAATATCATTCCCAATAAGGAGGATGTCATCCACGTACAATACGAGGAAGACAACAGTGCTCCCACTGACCCTTTTGAAAACACATGGTTCCTCTTCGTTTTTGATGAAACCAAACTTTTTGATCACATCATTGAAACGAGTGTTCCAGCTCCGAGATGCTTGCTTAAGTCCATATATGGACCTTTGCAGCTTGCAAACCTTGTGATCAGTATCACTGGATGTGAAACCTAGCGGCTGTTCCATATAGATATCTTCCTCAAGATATCCATTTAGGAATGCCGTTTTCACATCCATTTGCCATATTTCATAATCGAAATAGGCTGCAACAGCAAGCAATGTGCGGATGGATTTTAGCATAGCTACCGGGGAAAAGGTATCCTGATAGTCAATACCTTCACGTTGACTATAACCTTTTGCCACCAGTCTAGCCTTGAATGTCTCCACATTCCCATCTGCACCAATCTTTCTCTTGAAAATCCATTTACACCCAATAGGTACTATACCTTCTGGTGGATCTACCAAGGTCCAGACTTGGTTTGAGTGCATCGAGTCGATCTCTGACTTCATTGCCTCAAGCCATTTCTCGGAGTCGATATCTGATATCGCCTCGTTGTAGGTTTTGGGATCATCACCATGAGCACCATTACCTATGAGGAACATTTCCTCTACGTCCTCTGAAATAATACCTAAGTATCTTTCAGGGGGACGGGAAACTCTTTCCGATCTACGAGGTGGAGGAGGTAGTGTTCTTTTGGCTCAACCTGATTTGGTTCCACTTGGTCCTTAGCTCGTTCTGCTTGTGAGACTTTCTCATCAAGCTTAATCTGCTTTCCAATGCCGCTATCTTGAATAAACTATTTTTCAAGAAATACGGCATGTCGACTCATAATCACATTGTGGTCTTCTGGAATGTAGAAATAGTATCCTAATGACTCTTTAGGATATCCTATGAATCGAGCTCTAAAGGACCTAAACTCTAACTTGTCCACTTGTTGTCTTTTGACATAAGCCGGACAACCCCAAATTCTGAGATGACTCAGACTTGGTTTCTTACCGTGCCATATCTCATACGGTGTGGTAGGAAACCATTTTAGAGGGAACCCTATTCAGTAAATAGATTGAAGTTAATAATGAATGTCCCCAAAGAAAATCAGGGAGGTCTGTGAAGCTCATCATGGATCGAACCATATCCAATAGAGTCCGATTTCTCCGTTCTGAAACCCCGTTGAGTTGAGGTGTTCCTGGTGGAGTCCATTGAGAGACTATGCCATTTTCCTTAAGATAGTCTAGGAATTCCCGGCTAAGGTATTCACCTCCTCGATCTGATCGAAGAACCTTAATGGGTTTTCCAGTTTGTTTTTCTACTTCATGTCTGAATTCTTTGAACTTTTCAAAGCTTCAGACTTATGTCTCATAAGATACACATACCCATACCTAGACAGATCATCGGTAAAGGTAATGAAGTAGACAAAATTGCCTCTAGCCGGCACATCGAATGGGCCGCACACATTAGTATGTACTAGGGCAAGGAGATCTGTGGCCCTCTCCCCATGTCCAACAAAAGGGAGTTTAGTCATTTTGCCTTGAAGACAAGATTCACAAGTTGGATATGACTCAAAAGTCAATGGACTCAATAGCCCATTTTTCTCCAATTTGTTAATCCTATCTTCTGTTATATGACCTAATCTCAGGTGCCATAGATATCTGTCGTTTGGACTATCCCTAGATCGTTTGGCATTCACGTTTTGCTCGAATAATGAGCATACCTCCAGAAGGACCTTCCTTCTTGTTCTTCAGGGTGGCCAGGTAAGTAGGGCAGTTCCGCTTCCAATGGCCGTCGCTGTTGCAATGGAAATACTTTCCTTTGCCATCGACCTTTTTCTTCGGTTCTGCCTTCTTCTTCTTTGATCCTTCTACCTTTTGCTTTTTCACAGACTTCCTTTTCTTTCCATAAGACTTTCTTTTGGAAGAAGTCCGTTCCATAGCAAGAACTGAGCCTTTAGAACCTTTCATAGAAAGCTCAGTGGTAACCAGCATATTCATCAACTCGGCCAAAGAATTCTGAAGTTTATGCATGTGGTAATTCATGATGAATTGCCCATATGCATCAGTCAAGGATTGTAGAATAATATCGTTCTGCAAATCCAAGTCCAACTTCACACCGAGCTTCTCAAGCTCTTCCATGTCCTTGATCATTGTCAGACAGTGATCTTGGACTGACTGCCCATCACGCATCTTAGCCTTAAAAAGTCGTTTCGTGACTTGATATTTGGCTGCGCGACTCTGTTCACCAAACATCTCCTGCAGGTGAGCCAACATTTGGCGAGCAGTCCTGATATCTTCATGTTGGTGCTGGAGCTCATCAGACATTGAGCCCAACATGTAGTATCTGGCCTTATTGTCTTCGTCAATCCATTTTTCCAGAGACGCTCTCTGTTCAGTGGATGGACGAGCTGGTAAGGTGGGAGGGTCCTGGTCCAAAACATGTGTTAACTTCTCTGAACCCAAAATAATTTTGTAGTTCCTGAGCCAATCTTTATAATTGGGTCCAGTCAGTCTATGTGTGTCCAGGATACGTGCCAGTGGGTTGGACGCAGACATTTTTCTGTAGAGAGTCAAAGATTCTAGTTAGATACTGTAATTTTGACTTGACCAATTTATTTAGGGATTTTATTTTTAAAGAAATTAGCTTCCACTATTTTCTCGGATCCCTACACTCCCTCTGTAGAGATGCAAAAATCTCCGCGATTGATGATTTCTAGTGGGTGGTGCGGTCTCACCAACTGACTCATCACCTCACCTAACAGTTATTGGTGATGGGTTAGCCAATGAGTGAACAACTCTTGTTCAATGATTCTCTAATCATGGTGCACCCAAACTTGGTCTCTAATTCATGAATCTCACCGTATCCGAAATATTGATCCACTCCTTAGTTAAGTCAGACCCACCATTTGCATAGACTGGGTTCCTAATTGGGTCTCTCACCGTATCCGAAATATTGAGCCCAACTCATCCTCCAGCCCATAGCATCCAATGCCTAATAGACATGGTTGCGTCTTCCCGGTGCAACTGAGCCACTGTATCCAGCCGAGAACAATCAACCCCGGGAAGGGCCCGCATGTCTACAATGGTGGAAGACCTCGGACTTAATCTTTTCTTAGGGAAAATTGATTCAGGTCTCATTAAACTAGACTTGGCTTAGTCATAACAATTATGACTAACCTAGTGGCATGGGTCAGCTCGGATTATTGACCACCTCAGATCAGAACTGTGTCAACAGATATGGCTAGGTAAGTGAGATCGGTGGAAGGAATATGCCGTTAACTCGCACAAGAATGCATTCAGGTCGAGTAGCTTCCAATTAAAAACCAGTCGGTCGTCTGTGCCAAACTTACCTTAGACACCAAATTGTTGAGTCAGAACCAATTGGGTTAGCCTACAATCCAGACTCTAACCTCTGAGCCTAATTAGGTCTTGCTTGATCGTGACTCGATCTTGACCCAGACTTAATCCTATTAGGCTGGTCAATTTAAGCATTGTTGATCCCATCTAACCAACTCTTGATTCGGTTTGATCAACCGCTTAGACCTAATTGAGCTACCCAAGCCAGAACCCAGTATTATGAATATGTCTTAGATCTGAAATTCTCAATTTTAGATCTAATTAATATTCCATAAACTTAATTCTTAATTAAGTTGGGTTCATAAACAAAATATGCACAATAAATCCTAGGGTTTCAGGATCTAGGGTTTTGCAGAAAGTAAGTTTTGGGTTTCTGATTAAGGACGAACACGCAGCACCCCTACACGTCATAAGAACACCCCATCGAATGGGAAGAGAGGGCCTTTAAACCCTTCTTCGTTCTTATGACCGGACGGCCAAGAGGAACGCCTTAATCAGGAACATGTAAATCTACAAAACAGTTATAGATCTATATCATATATCTCATATACAAATTTAGATCTAATCAAGGCATATTTTGCATACATCTCATGTATCAAATCATGCATGTTTTTAGATCTAAATTATCACATAATAATCTGAAAAATTAGATTTAAATTATCTAATCAAAATAAATTCTAATCTAGACAATTATGTAGAACTATTCTACAATTAGTCTAGTCATGCATCTATCA